>PVHY01001518.1:33291-155121 GCA_004024945.1 Uropsilus gracilis | reverse complement strand
CTATCTATCTATCTATCTATCTATCTATCTATCTATCTATCTATCTATCTATCTATCTATCTATCTATCTATCTATCTATCTATCTATCTATCTATCTATCTATCTATCTATCTATCTATCTATCTATCTATCTATCTATCTATCTATCTATCTATCTATCTATCTATCTATCTATCTATCTATCTATCATCATCTATCATCTATCTGTCTTCCCTAAGATATAGCACACATACATGTTAACAATATATTTTTGTGAAAAGGACAATTATATTTTATTTATATTTAATAGTAAGACTAGACTCAGAGAACTTCATTTCAGAACCTGGTGCTGAAGCTATGAGAGAGCAGTCTTGAACCTTTCTGTGGGATAGGTAATAAACACCAAGGCATTACAGAGGCTGGAGTGCCTGAGAACAGGGTGAACTGCCTGGAAGAAGGGAGTTGTAGTGGGGTGGAATTACTGCTCTTCCCATTTTCCTTGCCTCCCTTTCCTGCATGAGGAAGGAAATATCATCAAGTTAGGATATTTGTAGCACTTTCCTCACTTGAACCACTTCTTGTACCTTCTTCACTTGAACCACTTCTTGTACCTTTCCTCACTTGAACCACTTCTTGTACCTTCATCCTAATGATCTGAGTATATTTTTGCCTATTCCCAAAACCTCTTCCTATTACCTAATGCCCTCTTCCACCATAATGCCAATTGATATCCTTCTTTACTTTTTCTCTCTCTCTTAACACTATTTACAACCTCTTTTACACTCCTACTTACCTCTTTTTCCAGTATGCTGCCTTTCCAGACTTCTGCTAGTTTAGTTTAATTTAACAAGTACTCATTACTCTATTAGAAGTGTGATGATGTTAAAATATAGTTTCTAACATCAGGGAGACACCACATTTGCAGATGCAATATTATATTCAGCAAGGAATGCCAAAATCAAGCGGTAAGGGCACAGATAAGGGAAAAATCAAGGCCAGAGTGTTTGGACTGTCAGGTGTAGTGGGGGGAATCCAGGAGATCATCATGACATTGGCTTTGCTAGGGTATTGTTGGAGCAGCTGTACAAATTGAGTTTTGCACTCCTGTCCTTAAGGCAACCCTTGTGATGAAGGACTGAACTCCACTCCCTGACACCTGGCATTGCCCAAGTTGGAGGGGAAAACTCTTGTGTACTGCTGGGTCTGAACTCTTCCCCCGACATCCTGATCAAGAGGGCAACTGGGAAAGGCGCAGAACTTCTGGGAAGGGGGTGGAGCTGAATAGCTTTTTTGGTGAACCTTTAAAAAGGAGCAACAGACATGGGTTTGCTCTCCTTTCCTGAGGGGTACCTGCTTTGCAATAGGTCTTTGCAATCCCTACAATCAGTGAGGGTCCTAACTGCCTCAAAAGAGGTAGGTCTCTGCCCCACTCTACCAGCTCCAGAGGCTTCAACTCCACCTCTTACCAGCAGTCAGTAACTAAACTGTTCCTCTTTCCTTGTTTAGGATAAACTATTTTGTGGGGGTTTTTTGCAACCCTAAAGGCCCTGTTGCTTGCATTTGTGGCAACAGGTGCCCAGATCCATAAGCAGAGAGAGGGAGGTTTTTACTTAGTGACAGATTTTAGACCCTTTGTCTGGTAACAGCACAGGAGAGTCAAAGGGGAGAGGAACTTTTAGGTAAAAGAAAGACACCCTTAAAGCTATTCCAGTTTGATTACTGGATGTAACAGAAGATCACAGATCAATAAATTGCTAGCATTTTTCAGTGATCTATGCATTACTTTTTCCCCCCAGTACAAGTGAAAAAGAACCTTCAGCCTTCAAAGTAAATCTCTGATAACATGGAATCGAGAGTCAGTTAACCACAATACTTGGGTCAACTAAAAGAAAATCATTGTTTTCTTTCTTTTATCAGTATATAGACACAAGTCACTAAAAGTCTCCGGAAGCTACATTCTGAGGAAACAACTCAAAAGGAAAAACAACACACCAAGAGTGCATCTCAGTCACTTGTGGCTCATAACCAAAGCTGCCCTGGAGTCAGGGACACTGGCTCATGCTAATAAATTCTCTGAAAGCCCCTGCTCCCTCCCCCAGTGGAAAGGTTGTAATCATGTGGTTCTATTTAATGAAAGTATAAACAGAGGCCATCTCATTCTAATTTAGAAGAAGAGGAAAGTTAGGATTTGGGGTTCTCAGGGTAGTGACTCAGATGCTGAGCCATTAACTCAAGAGAGAACCGTGTTGACATGTATAAATTGAGTGTCTGTTTTAACTTGACTGGTCAAGGGTACAGGAAGGCAGGCAGGTTATATTAAATAAAAAAGGAAAGGAAAGGAAATAAAAGCAGGACAGTTAACCAACAGTGATACTAATTGTTTGACAGATGATTATTATTTCCGTTTTGGTCTGTCACGTATGTCAAGTAAATCACACCAATTAAAACATATGAACTTCATGTTCAATATACACTTGGTGCAGTTCTACCCACTCATCTCATTCATGTGGAGATGCCAAGTCTCATTTGGCTCTTTCTCTTCCACTGATTTACTCTTCTGGTTTTATTCCTTACTCTTATTCTACTTCTTGCATTCCTTCTGTCTTCATTTCCCACCATGTTCTCTTCAATCATTTCTAAGAGAAAAGAAAAACATGCAAACTTTTTCTCTTTGAAAAAAACCTCTAATGCTGCTAATTTTTCAAGTAGATCAGAAATCAATGCAGGGATTTACTTTTCCAAAGTGACATATACATGTAAACACTTTCATGTTTAAGGAGAGAACATTTTGACAGTTCTTAAACAAATTCCTAGCTTGATTTCTATTTATGAAAGTGGCTATTGGTGATTTACTGACTTTCTAGGAATCAAAAGGCAGGGTTATTGTTTCTCATTTGGTTTCCTTGAATCTTTATGGTATCATTCAAAGTGCCTTGGAGTGGAAGTCAGAACGTTTCTGTTTTGCCACCTGCTCCCACCACTAACTGTTATCTTTCTCCTAGGTCTCATTCTCTTATTTGAACATCAGAAGGCTGGTCTACTTGATATATTGTAACTTTCTAGGATTGTGATTCTCTAAGTCTCTTATAGAATAGATAATCCCCATGGAGCATTTAGATACTATTTCTTTACATATGTTTATGTCATTTTGACTCTCAACCTAATCCATAACATCACAGCTAAAGGTATTCTTTGCTATACTTAGAAATAACTAATTGAACAGCCCAATTATTTGAAGATCTTTCTTTTCTGCAAATAAAAATACTAATATTAAATACTTAGATATTACCTCATACCCTTTTTTACTGACCTAGTCCCCTTACTTCTGTTAATGTTCCTTTCTTATAGGAGGTCTTATCCTGCAGTCTCATATGGTGACAAAAAAAAAAGGGTGATCTCATGATGCTGTATATAACATTTCTTATACTGAACTTGTTACTTCTTCCCTGGACATAGAGGGTACATTTGTGCTCTGCTAGGTTTAAGTTTTCACCTGTGGTTCTGCTCATTCAGTTGTCTCCTACTGGAGGTTGCTAAAGTTGAGCTGGGTATAAAAGCCTCTCTCTCATGTTGCTTTTCCTTCACTGCTGAACACTATGTCTCTGCTACTGATCCCAAAACAAGCACAGTGTTTTCACCCAACTGGCCACCTTCAGACAGTGGGCAAGGAATGTTGCATAGAGTACTGGTACTACATGCATCAGGCTACTGTCTTCAGGGAATCAAACCTGTGTGATGAGTTATGGAATAGAGACTTTCACATTCTGTTACTTTCCACTAAGGGGGTTCCAGAGCAGCTTTGCTTATGTCACAAAGTAAAACAACAGTTTTAGCATTTAGTTTGAACTGATTGCTAACCACGATCCTCACACTAAGCCCCAGTGGGGTTAAGCTGGGAATGCAACTCAGACTTGCTGTGTTCAGAATCATTTTCCTCTTCTAATGACTAAGGCTTTTCACTGAGTCACTTTCATTGTGTCTGGATCTTTCCTCTCCCAGGACTAGTTCTCTTTCAGAAGATTTCTCAGTCTTCACGCAAAGGGATTTCTAAAGGCTGACACTGCCCTTTTGCCAGATGTCCCTAGACCCATCTGAATATCTTTTCATTTTAAGTTGAAACCTTGATTACAATAGCAAAAAAAGCTGGGGATAGTTCAAATTTCCAGCTATATTTTCTCAATCAGAATCTTTAATCAGAAGATACTCTCTTTCTACTCAGTTCATCTTGTGTGAGGGTCCCAGTGTGTCAAGACAGTGTTTTATAGTGTGTGATGTTTATATCTTGTTTCTCAGAGTGCCTACCTTCCACAGCTTGCTTTCTTGTGTCCTCTGTCATGTATGGCTTACAAAGTGTTGCTCACATTTTAGCTTATGGTTGAGATAGAACTATCCAAACATCACTGCTGTTTTGGGACAATAACTTACTTTCACCTTCTTGGACCACAATAGCTTAGTGAGCTCAGGACACTGAAATACATGTCTTGCCAGAGCCCTAAGGAACTGGATCATGGAGTGTGACTTAAGACATAGGGAGAAGTTGTCCTTTCTTCTTTAGCATTGAATCATTGTACTACATTTTGGCAGATTAACATGTAGAATAAAAACACACAGAGAATCCTAGGGAGGTGAGCATGAGGCACTGGGAAAATTGTAATTATACAGAATTTTAAGGGACTTGGAACAACTGGAGTAACAATGTCATTGCTAATTGCAGGTAAGTCAGAAAATCACTCTTATTTCAACACTTTTTAAATAATCCTTATAAAATGTCCACACTAGTGTCTCAAACAGTAAACATAAGTGCATTTTTCTTTGATGTTTGAGAATTTTAAAGCCTCTAGGTCAATATCAGAAAAACAAATTCTCATATATGTGTTGGAGGGCAAGTTGGAGCAAGAAACTTTGGTCTGTACCTGAATTAGACCTTATATAACACTACCTGGATGCCAGTGTAGCTACATCATTGGTCTTGAATTGATTTTTTTTTTGGTGATTTGTTCCCCTTATTTTCACTCTTAGAATCAATTTTTTGGTTGTTTTTTTATGATCTAAAACCATGCAGATAGGAAAACATCACCCTTAGTTGTCCCTCCACTCAGACATAACCCTTTACAACACATTTGACTTTCTTGGTTTTGATATTAATTTTTCCCTATATTTTAAATTTTTAAACCAACATTAGATCAATATATAGACTAAATACCTGCATATGATTAAGTATTGGTGCTTCAGTCTTAGTACCTCAAGATAATTATTTTAAATAAATTTTATTTCTGTTTTTTTTCTGGTATTTAATGTTAAAGTATTTATATAGAAGGTTACTTAATCCTACTAGATTAATCACTTTAGTTTTAACTCCTACAGAAGCTTCTCTAAAGTGGCTGTAAGTGAAATTTTAAATGAATGTTATAAACTCTCATGGTCAAACATAATAACCACCAAATTTAAGGAGATGGAATTCAACTTGTATATCACTAAATCTTGACAACTTAATTAGTTTGAAATCTCTTTTTTAGAACTACCTTGTATCCTATATGTAGTTTTGAAATTTTATTTTATTTGGAAACTAGCAAGTCAGATTGCAATAATTGCATGGATTCAGATAGATGTTTGGGTCAGAAATAAGGGACTTTACTGCTCATAATACAGTAGATAGTGCTCCATAGTCCTGTGATTTCCCCTTGCCTTGAGATCCCACAGGGGTTGCTGACTAGTTTAGGTAGTTTTGTACACTTGAGGGCTTGCACCACAGTTGAGCAATTGCATTTAGGAAGTTCAAGGCATAAATTTGTAAAACCTCACCTTGGACCTGAAAATGACAGTATCTAAATTAACTTGGACATCACATAAGTTTGTCCAAAGAAGACACTATCTCTATTTCCCAAAGTTGGTCATCACACAAATCCCTTTTTAGAAAGAGTCCAAATAAAAAACTAACAGACATGATATGCTGAGCAGGCAAGAATAAGGAAGAATTGTCTCCCATGATACCTTAGTTCTGAGGTACTGATACCTTAGTTCTGACTTTAAGAAATTTAAATGTGTAGGTTGGCTATGAAATATGTATGAGGAAAAATTAAATATAGTTTAAAATAGAGACTTTGCTTTCATTTTATTTTCTCTAGAGACCACTAATGCATTATATAATTTGCAAATTATAGATTCTTTTGTTCAATTATAATATATGTACTATGTATGCATATATGTGTGTTTATATTTACATAGACATATAGATGTATGTATTAACACAAAAAGCATATATAAATAAATTAGTTTAAAAAATAAAAATAAAAATAAAATGAAGCCAAGCTACTCACAGACGGTAAACCCTATGTCAGCTATCATTACCCATGCAAAAAATGGCAAGAAAATTCACTAATTTCCTAAGATAAAACTAGTTATCAGTGCTTGGGAATTCCCTGTCAAACATCTGCGGGGCTAACAAAATACTGAGACTTAAATTCACTTAAAAAATTAACACAAAAAGCAGAGTGCAGAAACATTTAAAGGAATGGTGGGTAGAAGATACATTTTGAGGGAAAACAGCACATGGTAAAGACACCACTCAGAATATGCCTCAGAGAAGTAACTGATCATGGTTTGTAGTATTAAATTGTAATAGTCATCCCTGGTCTCTCTCACCTGGCATGGTAGTTAAGCTGTCATTTCTTATCCAAGTATGAAAGTTTCTTCCCTAAAGAAGTAGAAATGGAAAATGCCATTTAGGAAAATGCCTGTAGTAGACATTGAACTCACAGAGTTAAATCATCCTTACATTTTTTATAATAGAAGGGCCAACACTTGGAATATTTCTTCTCTCATGCAAAGGAAACCAACATATTCTGTGTTCTGTTCTGTCTCATGCTCCACTGCCAGGCATATTTCATCTAATACAATAGAAAAGGGAAAAGCTGTAATAGTGGAGGAATACTTATTAGTTAAGAATTATTTCTTAAATATGAATGAATAAGGATCATAGGTATATGAGAACAAATGACTTGGAAGAGAATAGACAAAAACAGAAAGCTTGATCATAGAAAAATAATTTGGGAAATAATAAAAAATAATATAATTTGAAATTGTATCCATAAAACAAGTACAAGATACTTTCAAAGAAATCAGAAGACAAGAAAGCACTCTTAAGGAATATTAACATGAGTCCCAAAATTAGACACAAGAGCTCAAAATTCAAGGAAAATTGAACTAAGAAAATCACTAGGACTTAAGCAAAAAAAAGAAGAATAAGAGAAAGCATGAGAAATAAAGAAACATGAAAAACTCACAGGTAAAATAATTGAGAATGTTGAAAAATCCACAAGAATTTTCAAGAAACAGCAAGGGCTACAAGGGAAACTAGCATGAACATGAATGTATGATGAATTTACAAAGTTCAAGTATTTCTATATACCGGACAAAAGTAATGGGAAGTGAAATTTAAAATATCATTTTCAATAGCAAAATAGTGATCAAATATGCAATTTTGCAGGAATTCAAATTATAAAATATTGTTGACAGAAAATAAATGCATAAAACAGAGGTTAATAGTTTGGTTATTCATTGGTTGGGAGATCAGTTTTGTTAGGATTGCAAGTCTTCATTTAAACTCTAGATTTAATCCCAAACAAATAACAGTAGCAAGAAATCTTATAGAATTTAACAAGTTAGTTCTAAATACATTCAGAAGTATAAATGACCTAGAAATATCAGGATTGTTTTAGAAAGAACAAAATTTTAGCAATTTATTGATTCACCACAGTCATAGTCTTGAACAGTAATTAATACAGTGTGCTACTAGTACAAAATTAGATAAAAAACCAGCCATCACAGGGTAGTTGACATTCTCTGTGGATATCTCTTCTACCCTATTCCCCATTATACATTCCCAGAAATAATAATCAGTATACTGGATTTTGATGTTTGTCATTCCTGTGGTATTTGAAACTTTTAAATCACATATCAGTAAATAATATATTATTTTGCATAGTTATAAATTTGTAATTATGGTATTGTACTATGTATACCTATCTGTACGTAACTTGCTTTCTTCCCACAAAAAATTAAAAAAATTAAAAAAGAGATTAGATAAGTAGTTTAGAGCAACAGAATACATTGTCCTGACAGAAACACACACACACACATATATATTCCATTATATTGTAACAATAGTTATAATAATTTATTAACCTAAATGTGAAAGGTAAAAAAATAGAGCTTTTTTGTGAAACTGTAGGAGATCTTTATAATCGTGGGGGTAAGGAAAATTTTCTTAAATAGGACACACAAAAAGCACTAAATCTTAAATGAAAAGACTGAGAATATGGATTTCATTAAAATTTAAAGCTCTGTTCTTACAAAAACATCATTAAGAGACTTAAAAGGCAAGTCACAGAAGGCAAGAAAATATTCAGAAAACATATCTATAAACTGCTTCTGTCCAGAATGTATAAAACCTTCTATAAATCATGAACAGAGAACATATAACTTAATTTTAAAATGGAAAAACACTTGAGCAGATATTTTATAAAAGAAGATATCCAAAAGGCCACAAGTATATGAAGTAGTCAATATCATTACTTATCAGAAAATTATAAATGAAATCTTTGGTGAGAGATTATTTTATACCCACGAGAATGGTTAAATGGACACATGAGTGTATCAACAACTGTTGGGGCTGTAGCAAGCACTAAATTTCTCACACATTGTTGGTAGAAATGTACATTGGTAAAGCCTATAGCCCTTTTGGAAAAGTGTTGGTCAATTTCTTATAATTCATAAATATTTATTTTGCTATTTAGTCCATTTCCAGAAAATTCCATTTCTAGGTATAAACCTAGGAGAAACTAGTTCATATGTGCATCCAAAGCCATGTAAAAGAAAGATTTTCTCTGCATTTTTCAATAATTAGCTGAACCTTGAAACAAACCCCATGTTCATCAACAAGAAGACTAATAACTAAATTGTGGAATGCAGAATATTCTCTAACAGTTACACAAAGGACCAACTATGGATGTTTCAAATCCCATGGATAAATCTCACAGACATTTTGAGCTAAAGCAGTCTGACAAAAAGAGGTTCCATTTATGTAAAGGTTTTCCAGAAGTAAAACTAACTGATGATACTTTGAGTTACTAGGGCATTGATGTCTGAGATGCTAAAAGCATTGCTTATCCCTAGCAGTCCCATTGGGGTGGTGGTTTAATTGAACATAGGCATGTAAACCTAATATTCATTCACTTAATGTATGTATGATTAAATAAAGATTAAAAATATATAACCAAGGATCCAATCCAAATGCTCTCAACCCAACTAGAATCAAAGAAAATAGAAAAAATGAGCGTTTTTTAAATTGAACATTTTAAAATCAAGTTAACATTAGTTCACAACACTGTATCTGACTTAGAGGTCAAGGGTCACACCACTTCCTGTGTTGTTACATGACACCCTCTACCACAAGGCACCCACAGTCTTCTACCACAGTCTGCTGGGTGACTCCCGTCCCTGTCTCTCTACCTGGCATAACCACAATTCTACAGTCACTTTTCTAGGGTTTGTTTTGGTTTAGTTTTGTCAGCTCTTTGTTTTGTTCCTTTTACATTTCACATATGAGTGAAATCATCATGTATTTATCTTTCTTCTTCTGACTTTGAGGGGATTATTTTTTAAATGCCATACAAAATATTTCTCAGAACATTCATATTGAAGAGGCTCACTGAGTGTTAAGCAAGATCAATTAAGAACAACAATTACAATGTTCTGATTGAACTATAGTGCACTGAGGATAATGGAACATTCATAGAATCTTCTGGGAGGGAAAACAAGCTATAGTGAAGCAATGTCCTCCCAAATTTCTGGGCTAACATCAATCTGGTATGAGAACAGTGTAAAGCTATTTTCTTTTTTAAAATAACTTTTATAATTGTATAATTATGATTTTTAAAAAATTGATTGCACATAAATATATTTTACATCATTGTATACCCTGAGGTTCTCCCACCACCTTATCACCCATGAACGATCATCTTAATCTCTTGTGCCCATCACTCCCCCGGTTTTGCCCCCTTCTCCCTCTATTGCTCTATGCAATAAAGGTATTTTTCTGAGGGTAAGGAAGAATAATTTACCTTTTCATCATGATGTTCAGAAAGTTGGTTGTAATTGTGATTTTATTCAGACAATGGGAGACAAGAAATAAAATGGAAGGTGTGGAATTCAGATAATGGTGGGTCTCATACTGGTTGGAAGAGAAGGAACATTTCCAAAGGAAGTGCGATAAAGGAGGGCTGCATTCCAGCTTGATGTGGCAAGACAAAGAAACTCACGAAGGAGGTTTCTTGTGGAAAAACAGAAAAATGAATTCCATCCAATAGAAGTTATAAATGAAGGTATAAAACAGAAAGCAGGGGGTAACTAGAAAGTACAATAAAAAGCTGTAGAAAGTTGTGATCCCAACAATATGCACACTAAAAGCACAATTGAAACAAAATAATAAAGGTGCTTCTAAGTTACCTTGCTATTAGGGAATGCTTTATTTTGAGTGACATAGGGATATATCCAAATAACATTGAATATACAGAAAAAAATCTACTATTCTAGCACAAAAGTTGGACTGACGGTGAACGACTTTGGCAAATTCAGCTTGTAATACATCCAGCGTATTAAAGTCCTAGTTATTGTTGAAAGACAGAATATGGGTGTTTATAATCTTGATGATACAGAAGTCAAAATATGTCTAACAGAAAGGGGAAGTGAAGGAGAAGTGGGTGGAGAAGGTAGTTAAAATGCCTCAGGAAAAAAAAAATACTGTCAGTCATTAATATTAATGGACCGAGGAAGAAATTATTCACAGTTACAAAGAGGAATAGTAACACATTTAAACATATTATTACTATTGAACTTTGAAATAAGTGAGTATAAAGGATGGAAAAAATATAATTGTACTGTGATGTGCAAGGATGACTTCATAGTGAAAAAGAGGTTTAGTAAAGAAGGATCAGTGCTTCTTCGGCAGTGACCAGGAGAACCCAATGCAGATAGGAGTAAAAGACTTCCACTTCTGGAAGTGGGCTTGGGTGGGTAAGGGAGGTAACAGTTTTTCTTTTATCCCACTGTTGGTGTTGGCACTTCTTTACCACTTGATTCCTGATAATATACATCTATTATTTGGTTAAAACAGTGAAAATAAAAATATAACGATCATTTGCTAAGGGTGCCCTTGGCCCAAGATTTCATTCTTGGCTTCCTTTTAGTAATTGCAAGCTGCCTTCTGAGCATAGTTTCTAGGCTTTAGGGGAAGGGCCCTACACTCCCATTCCATCTCCTGGGCCTAGAGCTTGGATGGACACTGAGCACAGGCCCTGGATGAGGCCCTGGTGATGGGAGGGGGGAACTTTGCTGGTTTGTCTGGAGAATTTTCTCTCTTTTTTTGTTGGAAGCCACCAGCAGGAAGCTGCTATCAGACTAGTTGGGAACATAAGCACCTGCAGGTTGGGGTCCACTGTCACTCACCCCATTACGATTATGAGTCTTGAAAATAAAGGCAGCGCTGTAGGGATCAGCCAGGTGAGATGGGAAATGCTTCTTGAGAGTCTCTAAAGAGTCACTAGCAAGTTCATCCAAGGCCAGCCCTAGCCTGGAATATTTAAGTTACATAGGCCATTACATTTTATTTTTAAAGCCAGTTTAAGTCAGACTTTTTGATACTAACAATCAGAAGTTTCCAAAAAGACAAAAAGACGAAACAAGAGACACTTTAAGAACTTAGAGAAGCAAAAGAAGTAGACTGTTGAAGAATTGTTGAGGTTACAAAACACTTTCACTAATGTCCTTTTAACCTTCTCGGTGCCCTTAGGAGATAGGAATTGATACTGGTGCGTTGCACATGAGAACACTGAATCGCACAATCAGATGATCTGTTCAAGTTTCCTGGCGTATACATGACCAGTTCTTCTGACTCAGAAACCCTTGTTCTCACCAAACCCCTCCACTGCAGGTGTAGACACATGAACCAATGAATGGAACAGAGTTCAGAAATAGATCCATGCATTTGTGGGACTTTAATGAGGGCAGAGGTGGCCTAGCGTTTCAGTGGAGAAAAAAGGGATTATTCAATAAAAGGAGCTGGAAAACTTGGTTGTCCATTTGGAAAAAAATGAATTGGATCCCACCCTTACACCATACCCAAAAATCAACTCCAGATGGATTAGGCACTTAAATGTCAAAAACAAATTTTAAAACACTCAGTAGAAAAATATAGGTGGATATCTTTCCGAACTTGGGGTAGAGAAGGATTTCTTAAACAGGCACAAAAAGTGCAAACCATAAAATAAAAGATTTATGATTTTAAATTTATTAAAACGAAGAAATGCTGTTCATCAGAAGAATTCTTAGAGAAAGTCAAAAAGTAAGCTACACACTGGAGAGAAAACCTTTTGCAACATATACAACTAACAAGTTAGTTGCTAGTTTATGTACTAAGAATATGTCAGAACTGTCAAATACTAAAGAAAGGCCAAGAACTCAACAGAAAAAAAAAGGTTTAAAAATAAAAGACTGACTATAAGAGCAGACATTTCATAGGAGGAGAAAAATATCCAGTTAAAAGCACATGGAAGGTTTGCTCAGTTTCTTTACAGCAGTACAGGCAGTGAGCCAGGGTAACTCAAATCAATACCAGCAAATCAAGGCTATGAAGCATACTATTTTGTACTCGATTTATTGACAAGAATTAATATAAATTCTATTAAAAGTTTATGAATCAAGCAGATTTCTTACATTTTGCTGGCATGAATTGGTTATTCCTTTGGGAAGGCCACTTGGAGTCTTTTAAAGGGAAACTTCCTCATCTTCTCTGTGAGGGCTCAATAATTATGTAGGTATGTATCAAGGAACATACATTCATGCATCACAAGAAACATATGAAAATATTCCTAATAGCAGTTAGTAGTAGACCAGATAACAAATGATGTATCAAGGGAAACATATAAATTACAGTATGTTATGGGATATATTGTAAGACTGAAAATGAATCAACTATAGTGATATGATGTTGAGTGATTGCAAATTTTCAGATAACCACAGTATGCTATTTTCATGACACTGAAAGACTGCTAAAACTGCACAGTACAATTTTGGATCAAATGTATACATGTGTTAAACATTTTAATGAACAAGCAGAATAGGATAAAAAACACAATTCAGCAGGTCAGAGCAGTGCTGTCAGGGTAGGGATGTAGAGGGGTTCTTCTTGGTAGACATAAGTACTGATTGTGTTCTAATTTTAGAGTAGTGATTTTATTACTAACAAAGTCAGCAGCCAATGAATCCAAATGATTAAATGAAGAAGGATGTAGAATCATGCATGGACCAGTGATTGGTGTACTAGAAATCTTACTTGTACAATACTTCCCTACCCCCAGAGTTGTCTACAATTCTTAAAACAATGCCTGGCATAGTCACTTTTATATTAGCGTTCGTGAAAGATAGGAAGGAAAGAAGAGAGGGAAGGTATTGGGAAAGGAGGGAGAAAAGAAAGAAGTGACAGATGTCAATTCTGGGTACCTGAAGTACATTATTAAAACATCATTACCATGCACATGAGGGTAGACTAATGAGGGAAAATTCTCTAGAGGGGGTAAAATTGGAAACTTTTTTTTTTCAAATGAAGGGGCATTGCTAAAATAAAACGAAAGCAGTGGGCTGGTCTACCGGTTCATGGATTTGGGTTCCAGTTTCTATTTTCAGAATGGAACTTAGTTGCCATGATAATAGGAGGTGACATTTGTCTGATTTTCCGCCATTGAATTGTGGAAGAATTCTATAAACTGTTCTATAAATAACCAAAGTAGAGGCTGAAAGGTTTCCTGTAACTTGCAGCCTGCAGCCAGTAACCTCTGAGGGCAGTCTGAATCAGCGGGGTGGCAGCGGCCAACAGGGAATTCCTCCCCCTGCCTTGAGGAAGGCTAGGCAGGAGTCACCTATATTTTGCTTCCCTCAACTCGCATTACTAGAACACTAACAGCCAATAGTCAGGGAACATTCCACTGGTACCTTAGAGGACTTGTGTCAGTTAATAAAGCTCAGCCTCACCCCCACCCCCCTCCAACTCCCTCCCACATCCCCCTCCACCCCCAGTCAAGTACACACTTCTAGTTGTTTATGGAGACACCAGAGTGAGGCAACCAGGCCCCAGCTATTAACTCTGAGCTGCAGACAAGACCCCAAAGTCTTCATCTGTGTAAACTGCAGACTTGAATAGTTCAAATGTCTCAGTAAAATGCATAGTAGCCTGCGTGTCACATTCTGTCTAAGAGGGGCTGGGGGGGCAGACATGTTGGGAGAGGAACTGACTTGATGGTGACTTGATGGGCTCCAGGAAGAACTGGATGACTCAGACCAGGATAGATAAGCAATGCTCTGCTTCTTTGTAGAACTGGCTCCAAATCTACCCACCTTCATTCCTCCTCCAGTCATTGCTTTCTCTTCAGGTACTTCTTGGCTGTCTTAAAGGTCTCCAGAAAGAATGCGTGTCTGGATGAGTGACTTTGCCTGCCTTTGGTTATTTTATTGTTTACCGTATGCCCTCTTTAGGAGAGCAAAAAGAGCTATCAGTTTAAAATGAAACAAAACAAAAAACTGTCTTCAATCTCACCTTACAATAATACATAAAGTACCAAATAGTAAACAGCACCAAATCCCCGTTCTCAAATTTTTCTCTCCAGACTATAGCATTTTTAAAATTTGAATTAACAAACAACAGGAAGACCAAGATACAAATACAGTGATTCTATTCCTTTGGTCAGACTGTAAGAATGGACTGGGCTTTTCAAGTCTGTGGGCTTCCACACTCACCAATTCCATCTGATCCAATTATATTCTTTTCCTTCTCAATTCTTCCAGCAACCTAATTTTGTGGAAAGACCAACTAATAGTTATAAATGGAAACTTGTTATTTTAAAAAATCATAGTATAGGAACAGGTCTTCCCAAGAATCAAAAATAAAGTAAAATGTGAGTCAGGGCTAAAGTCTTTTTATTTTTTTAATTCAGGAAAATTGAAAGTTCTTGTTCTACTTTCCATGCACAGAACTTTTAGGTTCTTTCCTTGCCTTTTCAAGCTGTGGTCTAAGCAGGGTAAGCAGCTTCTTAGGCTTTGTGTATGTTTGGTCGTTAGAAACTTGACCAAACAAATTCAACTTGCATTATATGTCATATGAGTCAATTTTAGTGTGTCCATCTTGGAAACCTATTTTCAAAAATTCAACAGGAGTGGGTAATCCAGACTGCCTTTTCTCCCTCTTTCCCCTTTTTGGTGACTGTAGTTGGACAGTGAAATTCTCAAGAGATGGGGTATCTCCAAAGACTTGGTTAAGCATCATCAAAGCCTTTTCCCTCACTCCTCTGCACATTCCAGTATCTGCTTTAGTAATCAGAGGGAAAATGATCCTGCAGGATTTGGGGAGGGGGATATTTATGGCATTCAGAAGGATGGTGGCTTTGCTTTATGTGATGTCAGCTATTCTCTTTAGGAGATAAAAGGCTGCAACCAGTGAGATAATGGGTCAGGGACAGTTTCAGAAATTCAAACTTGAAGACATTGTGGTAGAAGAGGGATTTCAAGGAACATTTGTTTTATTTTGTTCTCTGGATGATGAACAGGTGTGAGAGTGAAGTTAAGGGGGGTGGAGGGCTGCCTAGAGGATTGTGGAACAAGAGGGTAAAGGAAATATTTTTCATGGTTCAGAAGATTGTGAGTTACAAACATCAGACGTCATCCTGACTCTTTCCACCTGTGCATATGGAGGGACTAGAAGCCCAGCTCAAGATGAAATAGTAGAGGGCTGCAGGGAGTTTTCATTGGGGGGGGGCAGCTTCAGCTAAACAAGGGAGAAACAGCTCTGTCTGAGGGGCACATGCAAATGCTTCTTTTGTTGTATCTAGTTTTATGAAGTAGTCTATTACTCCTAGAGCATGTGGCTAAAGCATCTCAGTATGCTCTGGAAAATAGGATGAAATAAAAGTGGTAAATTGATACTGAAGATGTCAGCATGACTACACTGAGGTGTGAGAATTATTAAAATGACTTAGTGTGGGGTGCCAAAAATAGGTAAGAGCTATGCCTTGGATAAAGAAACACCTTTATCTATTCACATCCATCTCTGTCAAACCAGAGATGGCTTCAGCAAGTCTCTTATCTGTGACAGCAGCCCCCTAACCTCCTAGGAATGTCCCACTGAAGAGACATGTCCCAGAAAGATAAAGGTATTTACCACCACAGGTATTTTTCCTGCTAAGTAATGAATTCCCCATCCTCCTACCCCATGTGCTACAGGACAGGATCCTGGGTTGTTCTTTCCTTACTGCTACATTGTAATCATTCCTTTACCAAGGTATGTAAGGGGACCCAAAATTCATAATAAATGGCTCAGAACAAGTTCACCAAGTCCTGGTCTGTGACCTGAGTTTACTTGTCTTAGATTGTTTCAATCTCTTCCATCTGTTCTTCTTTCCCCACCTGTGGCTCCCAACAACTTAGTCATTAAAACAATGTTTTATTCTATCTCTTAAAGAATGACATTGGAATTTTTATAGGGATTGCATTGAATCTGTAGATTGCTTTTGGAAGGATGGCCATTTTAATGGTGTTAATTCTTCTAATCCATGAGCAGGGTAAGTCCATTTCCTTATGTCTTCTTCTATCTCTTTTAGCAGCATTTTAAAGTTTTCTTTGTATAGGTCTTTCATGCGTTTTGTTAGGTTTATTCCTAGGTATTTAATTTTTTTTTTTTGGTGCTATGGTAAATGGAATGTTTTTTGAAAATTTCTTCTTCTTCTGGAATCTACCTGAAGGAGACCTCAATGTGGGTACAAAGGGATGCCTGTGTTCGGATGTTTACTGCAGCACTATTTATAATTGCAAGGACTTGGAAGCAACCTAAATGCCCTAAAACAGATGACTGGATGAAAAAGATGTGGTATATATACATGATGGAATATTACTCATCAATTAAAAATGACAAATTTGATGAAGTTATGATAACATGGATGTACCTAGAAGAAATCATATTAGCAGAAACAAGTCAGAAACAAAAAGACAGAAACCAAATGGTTTCACTAATACTTGGACAACCAAATGAAAATACACAACTGAGGGGGGGCAGCTGGAGCAGCCAGGGAGTGGAGTTGGTGGGTGACCCCCGGGGAGTACAACGATGTGAAATATATGTATATATAAACAAATTATTTAAAATAAAAACACTGACATTTTGAAGCTCTGAAAAGATGAACAGACACAGCAGAGTCTTAATAGTGCTAGCATCATTACTGTTAAAATTCCTGAGTGTCAGTTCCTTATATTTTTATCATTGTTGAAGGATAAGTGACATAGTCAGGTTTCTTCTCTTACTAGTATGTATGGTCAATACCTGCGGCATTGCACCCCTCCCATGACTGTGCATATGCCTGGGCCCAGTGGCAGAGCACATGTGTGAGTGGGCTCACCTGGGCCTGCAAGAAGCAGTGAAGGGCGGCATCACCCTGGGGGGGAGGGGAAGGAAGGAGAGTGGAGAAACCTTTATCATAAAAATCCTAAAAGAGAACTTCAAGAGTTCTGACATTTACTGTCTGCTAAACCATGGTAAACCTACAAGAAGTGGGCTGGTTACCCACCGTTTAGTGTTGTTGGCAGGGTTCAACGCAGAGAGAAGATGGGTCTGCAAATGGAGTCAAGGGCAACTCAAGTTTGGAGATGCTGCAGGAACATGGGAAGAGAGCATGTGGGAACACCAGTGAGAGAGAGCCCAGAGAAAGAACCTGAAGATTCTGGGGTAGGGGTAGGGATTGGGGGACTTGCCTAACTCCTAACTCCCCCTGCCCTGCCTGGTGTGTCTGTGTGACTGCTAGAACCAACAAAGCGTCTATAAATATTGGTGAGCCTGATGCTTACAATGAGCCATGAGGATTGGCTATAGTATACTTGTACACCAGGGATCATGTACAATATCTTACATATAGAAAATCCTCAATAAATGTTTGTTCAATTACTAAAAAAAGGCCCTGCAGTATTTAAAGTGGCTACAATATACCTGAACCACTTGAGAAAAATATAAGAGAATGACCTCGCTTTGTGACGAGAGGGCAGCTCACTGAGGTGTTACATTTTCCATTTGCTCATTTTTCAATGCAAACTCAGGAAAATGGCATAGCATGACTTTAAACAATTCCTCTTAGGAACCCATTAAGCAGGTGTTTTTGATGATTCCTTTTACAGCTGGTGGGTATTTAGGTTTCTAGACTCCTGCCTGAAGGAAGAAAATGGCTGGGATATGTTATCTGACCCTATCAATTGGCTCATTCTCTGGGTTAGTCAACCTTTGAAGTCCAAAGATTAAAATCATCATTAATGACAGAACTTTCCTATGGTCATGAGGTCAGATATTCTGGTCCCCTTCTAGAATTACCCAGCTAACTGGCTAGCTGGCAGTGGGAGAGACTGATCCAGCTGTGGTTATCTTTATGACACAGAATGCCATCCTCCCGGTTGATGGTGTTAATGGCCAGGAAGTTAAGAGTGAAGTCCACTACCATTACTGAGTCAGTGCAGCCTACAGACTTCAGAGCTGCGGGGCTACCTGTCTCCCACAGGTGCTCAAGATGCTGGGCTGTTTCTTCCCAGGGATAATTTCACTAGAGAAGCACTGATTTCAAAGAAACAGAGTCTGTGTGTTGCTTTACTGGTAAATAAACATAGTCATCCTACTGACCAATAACTGGCAGCAGCCCACATGGGTGTGCCTTCATAGATCAGTGGTGGCTGAAGCCCATGTGAATTTCCAAATTCCATTTCTGTTGCTGTAAAACCAGGTGTGCAAGGAAAGCTAGGGGCAAGGAGGGACTTTCCTGCCCACCTTCATAAAAATGTGTTCATTTCAATTTCAAAAATAGTCCATGTATTTTGTGTCCCTTAAGTAAAGAGAATATTGTCCTGGGAAAATAAAGGAGTTTTAGCATTCAAGGCAGCATGGAGGGAAGAGGAAAGATTTAGGCAACCTTTTGGGCTGTTTCTTAGACTCCATCCCTTTGGTAGGTATGGCAGTCATGGGAGATTGGTGGTGGTGCTTAATAGTCTTAAAGATGAGGAAAATGAGACTAAGGGGTGTTGCTTTTTTGCCTAGAAAGATAAATAAACATTGCTCATTTATTGTTGCTGTTCACTGTGTGAATTCCTTTTTGTCCTTTGGGAATTGTTCAATTTTATATTCTTAGTAATGAAGATGGAACAAGTAACACCTCTTGCTATTGAAACAGAAACTATTAGATGCTCATTTTCCCATCCTCCTTTGAGGCTGAGACCAAAGCTCTGATAATGAGAGACATCTGTCTTGGATTTCCCCGTCAAAGTTTTTGAGAAGAAAGGAGTGGAGTGTACTCTTTTCCGATTGTCTGTCTTTCTGTCTGTCTCTCACAACTCCCATCTCCCTCCTCCAGGTCTCTTTCACACCATTAAAATTGGAGTCATCTTTTCCACTTTATCATGTGAATGACCTTTTTAAGTATATGTGAAGGTTGGTATTTTTATGTAGAGTTTATTATTCACTCTTAAAAATTAGTTTCTCTTATTTTTTTATTTTTTGTAACTTCTCCTTTTATATATTTTTTTTATTTTTTGTGGCTTCTCCTTTTATAATTTATTTTTTTGTAGCTTCTCCTTTTATAATTTGTAGCTTCACATAATCTGCTTAATGAGATAATTTACCTCTTTCTATTGTATCCCAGCATCTTTTAAATAAAGTACTGTTTCACTTAATCATTAAGAATGGAATTTATTTGCTGGCTATTGAGAACCATTTATGATAATGAAAGATCAAAAATACAGACAGCAATAATAACCAGTTTCCCAAACAATGTCTCCTTTTCCTAGCTCAAGTTTCCTCTTGCATCGATAAAGAAACCCACATGTGACAGGAAGACAACTTAAGTGAAAGATGGGAAGGAGGGTTTGGGCTCATTGAGTTGAAAACCCTGGGTAGATCTGGTTCGAAGCAGGACCTGGGGTACAAATGCTGATATTAGTACTCATTGTTTTCCTGTTGCTTAGCTTTTGATTGCATGTTGGTTGTTTTGTTCCTAAGTCAAATGGTGTTCACCGCTGTGGCTGACAATAAGGATCTAGCAGCTTCAGTTTATGATTCAGTTTCTACCCCAGAACAAAAATGATGAATATTAGCTGCTGTGGAGATATTGCAGGCAGGATCCTAAATGATACAGCTTGGACCTCATGTTCTGCCTTGAACCCAATTAACATGGTCTTGGAGTAGAATTCTTTAGTATGTATGAGTCATGTGCCCATTTGTGGTATCAAGTAATGGGGTAAGCCGTACACAAGCCATAGGACTCTGTGATATGATTGGAATACTTCTCTCAATAGCAAGAATTCTGTGCAAATAATGAATGTCCACAACACCAGAACCCAGCTGTTCCCTATATCTCATCAGTTACTTTACTCATGACTAAGTATCTGCTATCTAGTGGCATTTAGTAGTGTCTAAACCTACTACTATCCACCCTGCTATAAGCATAGTGATGTGGCTAACATGGCTTCTAAGAAAACATGAACCCTGTGCCATGTTTTTTTATGAGAAGTGCAGAATAGAAATGAGTGCATAGAAGCCCACTGGTTGGACGAGAGTCAGATATAAGGAAGACTTCTGGGCTGGGGAGGTAGGAAATATATTATGCGAGAGGCAGAATGTAAAATGGAGATGTTGGGCATCTGGCCACTGGCTATAAAAAGAGGAAGAAAACTCCGATCCTCATGTAACTTGTGATCTAATGGAGGTTCATGGTGGTACCATGTTCTCTGTGTTCCAGTAGGGGCATGTGGAAGGTCTGCAGGAGCTATGAATGAGGCAGGGTCCAGAGAGCCTGTGGGAAGTTGGAAGGGTAGTCCCAGATTGCTGATGACTCCTCGGAGTCTTGCAGGATTAGAAGTTTGTCGGTTAAGTCCATGGATTCAGTGGGAATGGGGTGCAGGAGAATCCAAGCAAAGAAGCAGCTTTAGCAGCACACTTCCTTCAGGAAGGAGTGAGAGGGAGTCTGAGCGTGCGGAGAACTAAAGTTGGAGGAACATGAAGGATGAAGAAGTATAATACCAGGTTGGCAAGGGAGAGCCATAGGCAATCATAATAGGATTATCGAGTGCTGAGCCTCCTGTCAAAACAAGGAAGAAATATGGCAGAATCTAATCTCTAAACAACAACCACTGGCATGCAAATGGATTTTTACCATTAAACTTTCATTTCTCACAGATGTTTCACCAACAGTGGCTTAAACCATGTCACTTTTTAGTTTCTCCTTCTGTTGATCATTAGTAATCTGGCAATAATACTACCAACACTCTGGAGTCAACACCAAGGAAAACATCCTTGTGATATTTTGGTGTTGTGAGGAATCCTTTTGTTGTATGAGTATTTCCACCCTCTAATTTATCTGTTTGCAAAGTCAGGATTCTGTTTATAATTGATATGTGGGGATCCCCAGGAAAATTCCCAAATAGGTCCTAATGATAACATGGCAAGGCCATGTAAACATTTTTTTCTTCCTCTTGGTACATGCAGATGAAACAGGGAGGTCTCTCTTAGGGGTTTCCAGTATGTTACCTCATGTTCAGTTAGAGGAGTAAAGATGTGAGTGTATAGGCCAGCACGCATGTGCATCTGTGTGTGGAGGTATTTATGAGGATGGAATTGGGGTGAGATTTAAAGAGGAGAAGATGAGGGCTAGGGTGGTGCCCCTACAACATTGCTCTCTGGTACAGACTGCAGAAAACAAAAGTGGGGACAGACCTGTGTGATGACAGGAGGCATCACTGATTTTCACTTATATTGCCCAAGAAGATAACATTATAAAGTAACCCCCTCAAAGAGCTATAAGTAAGAAGGATAAGTTTTCAATCAATAAGTTAATGGTGAATTTTATCCAAAAGCAGTTAATTTTCTAGATAAAATTATCTTTGTGTAGGAAGCTTTCTCAAAAAAACATGGAAGCTGAAAGGTTTGACATAATGAGGCTGGAGATCAGCAAGCTGGAAAGTTCTGGAATCCCTGGACCACTCTTCCAATCACCTGGAACCTTGTTTTTTATTGCCCTTAAATGTTGAAGATATTTACAGTTGGAATTTTTTTTAATCAATTCTTGACCTTTTGGCTAAGATCAAGTGTGGAATTTTTACTTGTTACATCAGGAAGGATCAAGAACTCCAAAACACACTGCCAGGTTACCTTGGGAGGATTCACAACAATGTGAGTTCATTGACAGGGGGGAAATGGGGACCCTGATCCTTATTTATCTGGTCAAGTTTCATCCAACATCAGAACAAACCAAACCCTCATTCTTCCTTCTTCCCCCAGTGCTGTCTCTCAATAGCCAGAGCACTTTCTCCTCAGACAGGAGTTCACTCTACACATTCCTTCTTTCTTTCTTCCAAAGGAGACTATTTTTTCCCCTGTTTTTACTTCTCTGCATTTTTCAGGTTTCCACTTCACCTCCCCCTCCCCCTCTTGATTGTCATTACAGTGACAACAACGTTCACCCAGGAATAACCAATGCCTCCCATGTAGCACTGGTCATGAAAGTGCCCACCTCATATCTATTATAGTCAAGAGTGAGAAAAGGAAGGAACTATAGCTTCTCCAATGGAAGAGGACAGAGGATCTAGATAAGCTGACTGCTTTAGGTTCGGTGTTTTGAGTGGTCATTTCCTCTTAGACAATGTCCATTCAGCTCTAGCAGTGCAGCTGATTATTTCATGACCACAGAAAGGGCTCACCCATCCTTCTCTCCCACGCCAGGCAGGTTGACTCTCCTCCAGTCTCTTTTTAGGCAACAGCTCTTCTCATCACTCAACATATCCATCCATCTCAGAGACATGTGGACAAACCAAGTTAATCCTCAGCTAATCAGGAAACTAGCTGATAGGTCAGCCATTGGAGTTGAAAAGCATTGCATTTGTGAAGAAGAGGGCATTCTTCTGTTGGGGAGCGACACAGCCTCAGCTAGGAAGCCGCCTTTACAAGATGATCATTTCACAGAAAACTGTCTGCTGAGGAGCTCCAGGCCTACTGGCAGCATCCAAAGACATCTTTTTGGTTTCATGCTCATCACACTCCTAGAAATCAGGCTTTGTCTCAAGTGCTTCAGTGGCCTACCCCAGGCCTCAAGTGTGCCCAGGGAACCTAAAGAGTACTGATGGGCTCTCATGGAATTCCCTAGAATAAACAGCATCTGAAATATGTGTTCTCCCAGGTCAAACCCATGACCCAAATCTGAGGATGGAAGGAACTGCTCACTTGAATCATTCTGCCAGTTCTCAACTTTACACAAACCATTTATTTCAGAATGTGAAGCTTAAATAAATAATCTTTTCTCACCTGCAGCTTTGTGGTCAGTTAGAAAATACAGCCTCACCTCATTTTAATTAGAACTAAGTGACAAGAATAAGGCACTTTATGGGTTTTGTAGATAATAGCAAGATCCAAAGGGATATTTTCAGTGAAATGTTTTTTTTATTATTTTTATTGCATTTTAGAATCCTAATAGAGGCATTTCTGGGAAATGTTTCTTACTTGTTAGTGAATCATCCACTTTGAGAAACAACAGGTGATTTCACAAACTCAGGTATGAGTAACCTGAATTTAAAGTGGCCCCAGCGGATGAAACCAGTGTTTTCTCACTAAATTCTTTCCACAAACATTTCACGAGCAGTGAGCCAGAGTCAAGTTGCCCATAACAGAAACCAAATGAATTTTATCAGGAAGATATTTATTATATGAGCAATAAGGACTTTACAAAATAGAAGTTTCTGCAAGTCCTAGGTCAACATCCATGCATTTGAAGCTTGAACATCAAACCGAGACTCTAGCTGCTACAGGAGAGGCCCAGGAGGATTAAGCTCCGCTTTAGACTCTGTGGTGTCAGACCTCACCTGGCTGAGTCAGCTGGGTGCAAACTAGTTTAAGGGTGGTTGTTAATTCTTGGAGAGTCTGCTGAAAACTCTCTTAAGGTCAACTCTACAGCTGCCAGCATCAACTTTGTTTTTGGTAAGAAACACTTAATATAGTTAAATAAGCTAATGTGCAATATCTGATAAATTTCCCTTTTCTGCTGGGGATACTAAATGAGTTAAGAGCCAGTGCCTCTCTTCAAGGAGCATCCAGTCTAGTGGATAGACAAGACACATGCAGAGATGTATACTTAGATGCCACCAGTGCTGCATTAGGAACAGGTATCACCAGAGCTGTGAAGGGGGTGTCCTTTGCATCTGGACCTTGATGACTATATGTTTGAAAGTGCATATGATAATCTGATTATCTTTAAAGGGACTATATACTATTATTAATGTGGGCCCCCTAACACATCAGAGAGGATAAAGGAAGGGTTACCAGAGATGTTGCCATCAATTTCTGATTTCCCAAAGAGAGCCTCTGCTTCCCAGTAGCTCTCTCTCCTTCCCCTTGAGGAGACAAAGGGTGCCCTCAGACCCACTTACTGGGGCAAAGGAGCAGGGTGGGTTTCTGGGCTGTGGTTAGTCATCATCCCCTGGCAGAGTGGACTGGCACACAGAGAGGCTGTGGCTGAATTTCTGGTTAAACTTGAGTCACAAAGCACCCCCACCTCCTGTTGCCCCCAGTCTGAACTCAGAGTCCTCCTCAAAGAGGTTTCTTCTTTTCTGGGACTTAACTTCTGAATTCATTTTGGAAGAATGTACCAAGATCCTTTGAATCCTATAGGAATGTTGAACTCAGTGAAAAGTGATGTGGTTAAGAAAGCAAATAATATGCTGAAAGATGTTCATTGGAAGTGGCTGGGGACATCAAAGAGATGGATGCATCTCCATTTCAAAAAGCCAGCAGGGGGTAACATTTCAGTTTACCTCACAGCCATCCCTCTTATCATTCTGCTTCTAATCTGACTACTCACTGCCAATAGTCTCTCTTCCTTCCCATCAGAACAGAATATTAATATAGTAAACCCCAGGATGGTGATATCTGGAAATGGTATTGTCTTCTTGAATCAAAGTAGCTTCAAGGAATTTGTCTCTTTTATTACCAAGAGGACTAAGTATACAATACAGGGTGAGCATCTACTATATTTCAGCACCAAAGCCCTTTACAAGAATTAATTCATTTAATCCTCACAATGTTGCAGAGACTATTATTATTGGTACTATTTAAAACTTCAAGGGATAAGGGGTAAAGTTAAGAAAATTGCTCCCTTTTTATTGTTTTTAATTTTTTAATTTAATTACCAGTGCATAGTTGTTTCTCATTAGTTTTTGTTGTTGCTGTTGTTGTTCCCATTTTAAGTGCTGGAGCAATGGTTACATGTTATCAATCATATTGTCATTTTAATTAAAAATCTAACTGGGTTGAGGAGGAAGAGATAGAGAGCACAGTGTTCAGAAAAAGTAATTTTCCATAACAAACAAGAGAAGAGAATTGGAGAAGTAAGGTTAAGAAACTGGCAAATGGGAGAGTGTGCTGGAGAGGATGCTGTAGTTATACAACAAATCACCAAGTGCTCAATGCTAGTGGCAGAGCCATGGTCATTATTATCAACAAATCTGAAGGTTGAAAGGAACCAAGAATGGTGACCATCCCTAGTTAGATACTATAGAACCTCCAGTAAGCACAAAGATTACATTAGCATTTTGAGTCATATTAAGTAAGCTAAACTTCTAAATCTGTTTTACTCCAATGGCTGCCAAGCTACAAACCAAAGGGCAATAATACAGAAGCACATAATAGAGTTGAATGTGGATTTTCTAGACTTCCTCAACTATTTAGCAATTCACATTAACATTACCCATTCATTCATTAGCTTGTTTGTTCCACAAGCATTTACTGAATACTGTTTAGTTAATGTAACCTAATTGCTTAAGTAGGGCTAGATATACCCACATGAGTTAATTTGAAAATGGGCTAATAAAATAGAAATAGGAGACATACCTTCTGCCTACAAGAAACCCATAAGCTAGCAGGGAGGAGGACAAATTTGCAAAACAAGTTCTCAAAGCATTGCATCCTGGAAAACCAGAGAACTGAATCAGAAATCCTGTGTTTTGGTCAGAATTTGACTTAAGCCCATCATATCACCTCTCCCACCTTAGTTTCCTTATTGAATGTGTTGCTTGAATTTTCTTGAATACTTTCTAGTTCTTTTTTAAATTTAATTTAATTTAATTTTGTTCTTTAGGTTACAACTTCTGTGTTATTATTTTTTTCCCCACCCTCCTCCCTCTGGTGCCCCTTCCATTCTCTCAAGCCTCACTCTTGTTTACTAGCTGTGCTGTGTCCATTAGTCTCTTTCCTATGATAGTGTCTTTTCTCTGCGTGAGGTACTGCGTTCTTGGGACCAGGCGAACCTAGCTGTTAGATTTTCAGTCTTAAATTTGCGTTGGGTGGCCAGGTTATATTCATTTGTGCTCTGTCCATGTTTTCTTACTGCAGGCCGTCTTCTCCAATCCCATCTCCATTACTTTGTTGCTTATCCTTATGGCTCTGGTGTGGGACTTAGGGGTCTTGCCCCCAGTCAGTGTTGGTTGAGAAGTTTTTTTGTGTTCATACTTCTGCGAGTGTCCTTTATAGATCATCTCCTCTGCTTCAGTTTGCAGTTCTAATGTGGGACCCATTACCCCCTCCTTGGTCATCCACCTCTCTCCCGCAATGGGGGGAGGGCGTGTTGTTCTCCTTGAGCATAGCTCGATAAAGTGCGCATGGTGACATTGTGTCTCTCGGTTGTTTTTCTGGTCTTACATGCACTGGTTCATTTGGTCGTCCATCTGCTTTGTCCAGCTCCTGCCTGTAGGCTGGACTCTTGCCTGGCCCCTCACCCGTTCCATGTTGAGGTTGGCAACGCACTTATTCTGGTTCCACTGAGGTTTAGCTGGAGTAAGAAGAGAGAAATAGAAGGGATACCCCCCACCCTCAACCCCCCTCCGCACAGCACACTGTACTCTGCTTCTCAGCAGGCCTTGGGAGTGCCGGCTACCCTGGTGGGACCCGGAAACGGCCACCGACGACTCCCCCTCCCCACTGCACGGGGAGAGGCGCAGGGCTCGCACGGTGGCGCTGATGTCTGAGCCGCCACCAGCGTGGGCCAAGAATGACCCACGCATCCCTTGAACGCGTGCGCCCCGCCTCACCCACCCTCCAGAGGCAGATGAGGTCGGCTCGCTGGAGGGGGCGGCCCCCTTGTTAACGGTGGTCGCAGGGGCGCAGGGCGGACTGGGTGCTCACCCTGCGTGGCGCCGGCCGATACTTTCTAGTTCTAATATACTATGCTTCAAATTATAAGATAGACTATAAACTTCTTGAGGACAGGGATAATCTTTCATGTACAAGTTGCTTTCTAATTAAAATGTACAATGTTAAACTTCAGTATTGCTCAATACATATTTATGGAATGGGTCCCAGTTCAGATTAAATATGTGTAAGGATCTCTAGTGCTTCTTGGTTCCAACATGGGATCCAAAAGATACCCCAGAGCAATTCAAAAATATGCAAGGGTGTTCTCACTCCACTTGTCACTAGCCATGTTACTTTATCCCTTTCCTCATGTAGCTTTAATGCTAAGATAGAGACAGATATGTTCTCATATAACATGATTAGTGGGTGACATGTAAGGTATAAGATAAGGTATAAGGAGGTACATGACTCCTACTTTTTCCTTAGTGTGTCTGAACCTTCACTCTTTAGGTCTTTCCACTCCTAAAAACCTCTTCTTACTGCTTTCTCTTAGCAAAGTATATGGTAGTCAGTGATGAAAAATTTGAACAATTTTTAGTGTCTCACGTTAGCAACTCAAGAAGTATTGATTCAATTTTCTCTCAATAATAAAATAAGTTCAATTTTAGCAATAGTATCTTTTCTCTAATGAGTTTATTATGAAGGCAAACACATGCATGCGTGCACACATACGCACTGGCACACACACAATTTTCAGTCATCCCGTTGATCTAATCTTTATCTAGCTATCAAAACTTATGTAAGAAAGATGGCCACAATAAAATTAGTAATGATAAGCCAGGTGTGGTAAAATAAAAAGGCACCTGAAGCTTGGGAGTTGGGCTTGTAAAATTACCCAGGTGAAGAAAAGGGAAGGGGTTATGTGGTTGGGGAGACTGAGTATTAAGCCGATGTGTCATTTGATATCAGAAGGAGTCACTGCATGGTCTTCAGCCACCCTAAGTTTATGCCATGACTTGTAGCTGCTTGTGTCCATGTTTAATATCTTAACAAACTACAAGGTCTTTAAGGTCCAGACTGTTTTCTAGGTCATAGTGGAAAAACACAGGAAATAGGAAGAGTGTTAAAAGCTGGTCCCATTCACACTGGTGGGGTGGTGAAAACAGGTTTCCTCAACATTCTTAATGAGATAGGCTGTTGCTGAAAATAAAGAGAATTGGAAGTTATAACCGCTACTCAAAATTTACAAAATCTTAGTTTTGAAAATAATCTAGATCTTGGGAGTTGTGTTTCCCTGGCAAAACTTGACTCCCACCAGCATCCATTTGAAAAACTTCGAAACAAAACTCACGAAACTTTGGAAACACTTATGCAAATGGCATTTTGATGAGTTAACTGCAAGTAGATCAGGAACACATGGATTAAATCATCCACAGAATACCCATGGTTTTAAGGGTAAAGGTCTGGTGTTATTGACATCATGGAGTTTGGGTTTTGCTGAGCTTCCTATCTTTGGAAAATCAGTTAAAACTGTCATAAGATGTATGCAGCTGTGGGTTTTTCTCGGATCTGCTTTATGGTTTTATGGCTTTAAGAGTGAAGCCAAAAGTCTTCCAATAGTTATGGCAAGATGAAGATCTGGGAAATCTTGACAACATGCTTCCAGGCAGATCCATCCTGGTCATAGCCTGTTATAGCTAGTGCCTGCTTAAGGGCCAACATTGCAAGAAAACTACTTTGGGAATTTGTCATGAGAGACTGTCCTGAGTCTGAGTCACAGACTTTTCTGGAATATCTTAATGTAAATTATGGTCATTTCTGGTTTTCCTACAAATTTAAACTACACTTAAAGTGGGAAGTGAATCTTAAGAATTTCTGAGCTCATAAATACAAATTGTAATTGTCATGTATCTTTCAGTTCAGAAAAAACATGATCATGGAAAAGAATGAAGCAGAACCTGGTGGTTGATGAGTGACTCCTCCAACCATTCCCCTCTGTTGTCTGCAAGGTTAACAGAGACATCTATTAGTCAGTCACCCTTTTGCAGGGAAGTTGGGGAAGGTGAAATAATGACTATGTCACTGGCTCTGTCTGTTGGGTTCTTGAGAACCTCACTCAAGAGGCAATGATGACTCAAGATACCAAGTAGAGGCAAGAACACCAGGGTTTATTGTAATCACTGGAGTAAGAGACAGAATTCCAGAGATTCCCCTCTAAAAGTAGAAGTTCCTTATCAAACCCTTGACATGATTTTTCATAGGGTTCAGGGGCTTTTGGCAAGAAGCAAACAAAGCAATGTCACAATGTCCTGATTTCTTATGTATTTGGGGTGTTGTTTCTCTAGTGTCTGCACAGTTGCTATGCATGCCTTATTATACTAGCATATTCAGAAAGTAGAGGCCAAGTCCCACCTAGAGGTGGTAATTTTAGATTTATAATGAGTTCTTGACCACTGTGGGTCACTATTGGTGTTATGAGCATGCTTTCCAACTTCACTCTAAACAGTGTGGGTTCAAGGTCCAGAGACTTGACCCTGTAAGATAGTTCAAGTATATTGCATACTGCACTAATAATTATTGATGAAACAATAAGTCAATAAATTTATGGTAGTAAATTTCCAGAAAACAAGCTACCTTGTCTCAGTTGGGCAAGTTCTCATTTCCATTCTTTTAAAATGAAAAACACCTTATATTTAAAAAAAAATAAATGTTTCATTTGCATATGCAGGATGTCTGTATGACAATATTCATCCTGCAAAGGGTCTGCATATAAGATTCAAAAGCTCACTCATAAACACAACCTGACATTTCTAAAGAGGAAACCACTGGGTTCATGCTTATGTACTTGTGAGATCTACTTTTTTCTTTTCATCTCTCAAATATGATGGCCCCTGCCATTATAAAGACAAGAACATCTTTCTATTGCGATACTTTAATAGAGGAATGTAAAAGTTACAACATGCCAGGTAAGAATCCTCTTTGGCCACATTAATGAAGATTTCTACTAATAGAACAAGGATATCAAGAAAATTCATAGTACCAAATAAGAAATCTTAAAAGATTTGAGGATGTTTAGCACTTATTGCTTAAAAACCTTTAAAGATTATTTAAAATGTTAGGCATATTATGAGAATGGGGGTTAGGAGATAGTGAAATGAAGCTATCAGATTCTCAGTTTTGTTCTTTTTTTCACACCATGTTACTTTGGACATCAATGTACTTGTAACAGGTATTTTTTCATTCATAAAGTAAGGATGTATAAGACCTACATGATGGAGTTGACAAGCTAATTAAGGGAGACAAAATATGCAAGTGTCTTAGAATTGTGCCTCAGTAAATAAATGTTGACCCTATTACTTATGGTCAACAATTATTGCCACAGTGATGTCCACTACTGAAAAGAATTTCTACACTTGTGTAAGAGAAATCCAAGGCCATGTCATGCAATTTCTTTCTATATGAATCTTCTCTATGTGAGTGATAACTTTGCAAGAAATGCACTGACAGTGGCTAGCATGATGGAGATGAAGTTAGAGCAGTCTATATTCAAAAGGATACTCTCTGTGCCTGTCATGTTTATAATTAGGCCTTTGTGAGGGTTAAGTGAATTAATGTATGTAAAGTACTTTATTAAATAAAACATGTTTCATAGGTAGAAACTGGCAAGTCTGTGTTTGATAGTGTTATCATTGATGGGTTATGAATTTTAACTGTTGCTTCAATCAATTGTTTTGCTGTGTCTTATATGATTAATGGATAGCAATGTACGACTGCATTCTAGAATGATTCTGAATGCTAATTTTCTAATAATTCAGTCTTGAAAAGTCTGTATGTGATGCATTTCACACACAAATTGTCACATTGATTTATCCTCTTAAGCAGGTAGACATATTCACTATCACCATCCCCCAACCCAAACCAAAACAATCATCTACTATGATATTTCACTTTTATTGCTCTTTTTACTACAAAAAATACTGTTGATATAAACAGGCAGATGCCACTATCCTTTTCCAATTTTCCTCTTAGAACAGATATCCCAGGTTACTTGATCATAGATGCATGTGGATGAACATCATTAGATTTCTTTGTTTTGTCTCAAATTAACCCATGGTCCAAATAAAACAGCATAAACACTTCGAGACTAGGGTGTTTTTTATGTTAAGCTCCTTTCTTATTTTGAGCTCTGCAAGCTTCTTGTAGCAAGTTTCTACTATATGAATCTTGTAACTTCACAGACTAGAAAAACACTTTCATTTTTTCTTTAGTGTGATTACTCAGAGGGGAGGAAATCTCTTCCATGAAGGAAGTGAGCTTCAGGAGCAACGGAAATATACTCAAGTGGTAAGAACTTTCTTTAATATTCTCCATTAGAAACTTTTTCCTTCTCTCTGTGGGCAATCTGGATGTCAGCCAATGAATGAGATGGCTAAGACATGATGACAACTGAGCTGGGAGATTGCTTCTTTGTATGTGTCATCAAAATGGTAGTGGAACCAGCTTGGTTGATAAGTGTTGTCTGAGTCATACAAACATGAATTCTACACACCACCTGGATTCAGCACCCCTGGAGGCTGACATTGTGCTTCCTAACTTCATGGACACTTCCTCCTGGACTCTTACAGGCATTTCAAGGGGCAGGTGCAATTGTAATTGTCCCCAGTTTACACATGAGGTAGCTGAGATGAATAAGTTTAGGTGTCTAGACAGGAAGAGAGACATTCGGCTAATAATCACACAAATAGATGGTTTTGAATCACACTAATTTCACAGCTAGAACTGTAAAACAGAAGTGTAGTCAGGACCCTGACCTCTCCCGACTCAGCTCTGAGTCCCAGCTCGGCCACTCACCTGTGAATTTTAGCAACAATCTTTGCTTCAGCTTTCTAATTCATAAAACAGCGTATCAGAGGTGGCAGTTGTTGTATAGATAAAACACATTTATATGTTTTAATTGCTTAGAAGAATGCCTGGCCTGTAGTAAATCCTCCATATGTGTTAGTGTTGTTGTTGTTGTTATTCCTCTTTTATATATATTATAACTAGGGCAGAGTAAAGTATCTTTGCCACGGTCATGCCACACATGGATATGGAGAGGGTAGCCTATGAAGGTTTGAATCTCTTCATGCCAGATTCCATGAGCTGCTCATTTTGATTATGTTCCTCTGTGATATCTGCCCTAACCAAGCAGAGAGGTATTCCTTTTGTGCAAAGCAGTAAATAGGTCCATGATAAGATGAAGTAGTGTGGGTAGAGTTCCCTCTCTCTTCCTATGGTGTCTTCTGCTATGAATGGAGAAAACAGTGATGTCAAAATGTGAATATCACTTGTACATACAGTTAAGACGTTCTCCTCTGACTCTTCACCATCCTTTGGTATCCTTCCATTGTACAACTACTATTTCAGCCCATAAAAAAAAATCTAGGGCAAAGAATATAATGGGTTTGCCATGATCTTGAGTAATTGGTTGATCAGAGGGACAGCCAATGTCATGTGCTCTCCAGTCCTCCAAATGTATCAATTGACTCTACTTTATTGACCAAATGCAAAGGCCTTAAGTCATTTGAAATTTATTTCAGAAAGTTCTTATCAGAGCCTAATATATATGACATCAAAGTGATGAGCAATCTAAATTCTCAGTGCTAAGTTCATAGTTGCATTAAATGAGAAACATCATTAAGCAAAAATTATCTGGAGTAAATTCTTTTACATCAGTCTGTCTTCATCCCTAACTTTCCTGATAAAACAGTTTTCTTTGTGTAATTTCTTTCAGAATCTCTGGTGTTTTAAGAGTAGTGATGTTGTTTTCAATGTAAACATATTTTAGAGTATATTGTGTTATTGTTAGGATAGAGTCTATCTTCTGCTTAAATATTTATAGTTTCTCAGGAGAGAGGAAGAATGAGAAATTCTATTTTTCATAGCACCTCACATTATTTAATACCACCTACTAAATATGGTGGTGTCTTGGTGAGGATTAATTCTAGGAGCTTCTTCTTCTTCTTCTTCTTTTTTTTTTTTGAGACTAGGTCTTACTATTTTTGCCTGTGGAACTGCAGGCTCACGTTCCCTGGGGCATCACAGACTCAAGCAATCCCGTCTCTCATCTCAGTTTCCCAAGTAGCTGGGATTACAGGCATGCGCCACTACACCCAGCTATTTTTCTGGGACTAGGTCTCACTCAAGCCCCGGTGGGACTTGAACCGCTATCCCGGGTTCCAGCCACGGCTTCCTAGGCTGCCATTTACAGGTATATGCCACCATGCCTGGCAATTCTCGGAGCTTATAATTTTCATCTTTATATTCTTTGACATAATTTCAGGCTTTCATGAGTCTCTAATTAAATAATATTTTGAAATGTGTTTGTAAAATCTGTGTAATGATATAAGGAAATGTTGTTATTAATATGTGACTGATAATAAGAATTTAAAATGGATTGATGTCATCTGTAATCTTAGTCTCAGAGAATATATTTTTGTATTATAGGTTGTAACAATTTTATATATTCCACTAAGATCATCATTAATATATTTAATCTTTGCTGATGCTCAAAACACAGTGAATCACTTAGACATGGTCAGCTTTTTCTGGGTGTTTACATGAAAAACATGGACATACTTAAATATGACACAATTTCAAAATGTCAAATGTCAAAATTACCAGGTGAGAAGTCAAGTACATTTCTGTGGCTATTTTGGGTGGGGACAGTGGTCTGCTCATGGCTGCCAGTTGGCAGCAGTGCTTTGTGAAGAGGGGCAGGGCTTGTCTGGTCTGGATGATAATGGTGTGATATACAGGCACTAGAGGCAAGGTATGGAAATTGGAAGGAATGAGAGGAAATCCATGTGCTAGGTTAAATGAGTTCTGAGCAAGCAGACAAGGTGGGAAAATTTTAGACTGTTCTTCCTCAAAACAGGAGCTCAGGGTTTCCTGATTTGGAAACTCATGAGCAAAATTTGCATGTTCCTTAATGGGTTCTCATGGGAAGGATGATGTACAAACTCATAGATTTTTCTTTTTATGACTAAGTGGAAATAATTACTGACTAAATAAGTATGTGACTAGAGATGACTAATATTTTGCATGTATACATCAAAATTTGTAAGTTATTAGAATTTTCTTAAGTTTATAACTTTATCCAACTAAGGAGTCTGTGTCCCAGGGACATGTTTCTGCTGTTTTTGCATACACTTTTAGATGCTTCCCTTGTATACCTCAGTTTTTGCCACAAGTGAAATATTTACCTGTATATCTGAGATGTCTTAAATTGTTCTTGGTTGTCAGTTTTTGCTTTATTATTATGATTTCTTAATTTATTCTTCTTTTACCGTTTGACTCTTGTATATAATTACTGAAACTTTTACATTCTAACAACTGTAAATTTTTTTCTACATGTTTTATCATCAATTTTTTTTTATTTTGGGCCAAGGGAATAGGCATATAGATGGGGCGGTGTATCATTTGTCCCACCATAATGTGACTCTCTTGCCTTGTACTTAGAATGTGTTAGCCACCTGCCCTGATGCCTTTGTGCAAGTCTTTTCACCTTTCAAGGATGAAGTTAATATGAAAGTAGAATGAAAACTTTCTGATTCTGGGTCAAATCTGTAATGGTACAAGTTTTTGTAAATAAAATTTTATTGGACCACAGTCATTCATTTACATTTTGTCTAAGGATGCTTTGGACAGTGTGATGGTGGATTGGGTAGTCACAACAAAGTCCGATAATCTTAAAATTGGTCCTTTTGTCTCCTTTATAGAAGACATTTTGAGTCTTTGTAGACCACAGAAGGGAAGGTATTTTCCAAATGGAAATCTGATTGCTCACTTTTGGGGAAAAGGTGGTATTTGGGTGTTTCTGGGTGGGAAGGACATATTGTGGTAACTTACTGCATGTTTCCTTCAAAACTCAGAATTTACTGATCACTTAAGGGCAGTCTACGTCACAGCTCTTTCTTCATCCTAAAAGGGCAAAGACACATTTTTGCCAGTGAAAGAGTAGGACCCTACAACGAAATTGATTCTTTGATGAATAATAATAAATGCACCTGCATAAAATTAGTAATCCTTTAACTTCTCAGGACTTTTCTGTTCTTTCTAAATCCCTCCTTTATTTACATTTTTTGAATCATCCTCCACATCTCTGAGTCAACTTATTCTGAAGTTCCTCCCAGTTCTACGTCCACCATCCTCCTTTTCTTCTTGTCTTCTGTTTTGTCATACACACTCTCATGCCAAACATGATTTACATGTCTTCTAGATCAATAGAGTCTCTGAATATGTTTTTCACTACCTTGAGCCTGAATACAAGTCTCTGGAATCAGATCCCAAGTGTGAGCTTTGTCCTCAGATTATTGTGTAACCAAGATCAGCCTGGTGTTGTGCATCTTTACTAGTAGATATCTTAAATATCTTAAATACTAGGTCAAGTATCTACCTGAGATTTTAGGGTCATAAGTGACTTCCTCAGACGGTCACAAATGGTAGAGTTGACTGTGACAGCAGCTCAGGCTGACACTGTTTCTGTAAATGCCATGAGTAGGAGGTCCAGGGTCCTCACATTATTTGCATATACTCTGAATTTCTCACAGTGATGTCATCAACCTCTACCATGAGAAGCATTATAGGTTGCTGGATGGAACAACTGGAAATCTATTTGGTTTTCATGTTTTTCACTGTGTGAAATCTGTGACTGGATTGATTAGCTGACCCAAATAATTCATAACTAGGGCTTAATACTTTTATTTTAAAATTATTGCTAAAAGGTTCCACTCTGTTTACCAAAATTGTGAAATATTTCAGATTCTATTAGGAGGTATTTCTGGTTTATGAGCCATGTCAAATAGCCAAGCAAATTGTTTACTTCTCACTTGATTTTTTTTATTTAAAAATCCACATTTCACAACCAGTTCAGATTTCCCAGAGGGTGTTTGCTCAAAATATATTCCATTTAGAAATCCTTGATATAATTTTAAAGTAAAAAACTAAGCTACAAGAATCAAAATCTCAGAATAAATTTAGATTTCTCTGTTTTGAACAAACATTATATCTACTTAAATAAAATTCCACATTAAAGATAGCTCTAAAAGTTTAGCAACCCAGAACTCACTCTATATGGGTTTATAGTTACAAAAGAAAAAAAATGCCACTGTAAGAAAAAGTTCATATTGTGTTATTAACTTCTGTACTTTTCTTTTGTTCTTAGATGTACTTTTTCATGAAACTTCAATATTCCTTTGCAGATTAACAGTTACAATCAACAACTGTTTGACCTACACATACAAAGGCAATAGTACCAAATTATAAATCAAATCAGAAGAAAGAAAAGAAAAACAATATAAACTTTGGCTAGGCTACTCAAAGGATTTACAAACTCATTAAGGTTTGAACTACTTTGAAATAAACTGTAGATTATAATTTTAAGATTAGTGGTCAAATAATGCATGCCTTGTTGGCCACTCCCAAGGCAGCTACTTACCTGTCCTGATTGCTGAGAACTGACTCCTAATCTCTGAGGCAAGGACTTCAAAGTGGAAAAGAGATGGCTTGAGATTTGGCTAGGACCAGATGGACTTACTGTTCATACTAAGATACTCAAACAATAACAGATAGGTGAATAGTTTCCTAAAAGACTAAACATACTCTTACCATACAATCCAGCAATCATGTCCCTTGGTAGTCAACCTGAAAACTACCTCTACACAAAAGCCTGCACATGGAATGTTTATAGAAGCCTAATGCATATGCCAAACTTTGAAAGCAACCAACATGTCCTTTGGTACGTGAGTGGATATATTTTTCTGGTATAGCCAGACAATGAAATAATGCTTAGTAACAAAGGAAAGTCAGCTCTGAATCTGTGAAAAGATGTGAAAGAAAAGTAAATGCATATTACTAAGTGAAAGGAGTCTGTTTGAAGTCTACACTCTGTATGATTCCAGCTACCGCCTGGAGAATGCAAAACTATGGAGACAGGAAAATGATCCAAGCTTGCCAGGGACTACAGGGGTGAGAGGGATGAATGGTAGAACAAAGAGAATTTTTGGATAGTGAAGCTATTCTATAGCACATTCTGTTCATGGATTCAGGTCATTATACATTTACAGGAGCCCATAGAATGAACAGCACCAAGAGTGAACTGACTCTGATGTTATTTATAGTCTGGGGTGATAATGGTGTATCAGTGTAGGTTCATAAGTGATAACAAATGCACCATTCTGGTGGGATGTAGAAGGCTGTAAATACATGGGAGCAGGAGTCTATGGGAAATCCTTGCACTGTCTACTCAATTTTGCATTGAACCTAAAATTTCACACAAAAATAAAGTCATTAAAAATCCACTAACGGCCTTTAAGCAAAGGCTATGTGAAGACCCCTCCCCCCTTGCCCTTATCCATGGGTTAAAGCCAGTGCTGGGAGGGATAGGGAGGGTTTATCTGAGTTGTTCTTGGCCCTAGAAAACTGAGTGGAGTGTCTCCCATACAGACCAGGAGGCTTTGTGTGTGGCAATTGCTTTTCTTATCTTTCTTTTGTGGGGGCGAGTTGTTCAAGCCTGGATAGAAACCTCAAGTCCATCCTTACAGTGACAGACTTTGGAATGGGAAGCACAAATGATTTATAAACAGTGTGGGAGGATTGCATTAGAGATTTTAATTTGCGACTTGCTTCTGTTGATCTCTTTTCTGAATCCCTGTAGGTAGTCAGGCACTTTGGACAGCTGTGACCCCAGAACTCTTGCAGGGGAGAAGTCAGGGTTTTATTTGTTTTGTCAACTGAATTGCTTAGAGAAATGTGTTAAGTGTCCAGGGCAGGAGGGAAATTAGGGGAGAACATTCAGAAGTCAGTGGTAAATGGGTTTTAGTATTCCGGAGAGAGAACAAAGGCTATGGCCTGACTTTCATGCCAGCACCCAGGCTATCGAGTTCTGCCCTAAAGCAGGCATCTTTGAGGCATCACCAGAGTCCCAAGGGAACGGTACTCTGCTCAGGCAGGCCTCCAAGGGACATGCTGTAGTAAAGGGTTGCATGGCATGATGATGAGAGCCTAGTTCTCAGTATGGGGCTGGAGTAGACAGCCTCTTGGTGCAGAGTGCTCACAAGTCCAAGACATGACGTTAATATTACAAAGATGTGAAATTTATATGTAAATAAATTAAATAAAAATAGTGACCAGGGAGGAGTTTTGAAGACTCCTGGGCTTTTGTCATTGGTTGAGATCAATTTGATTCTGGATTAGACTGACAAATACTACTGCAGCCAGGTGAGCAAGGTTAACAGTAGTGATAGTTTACCCTAGTTGTGTATCTCCTCAGTAGCATGTGCTGAAAATGGCTCCTGTCATCTAACTCCCCAGAACTCATCACTAGAGTCAAATCATCACAAGAACATCAGAAACTCTGGTTTTCCTATTTTTACTTCTCCCAGAATCTCCCACTTTATTAACAGATTGCAATTTACAGTTCACAGTAAGCTGGCTTCTGAGCAGAATTGGGAAGGTGGCCTTTAACCCATGGGTTGTCTGATGCAGTTACAATGTAAACTTGAGAGACAAGAGAGGGGTTTCCAGTGCTCCTAACTCAGTAACTATGAATGAATGTAGACTTGTGGCCAGTCTGGCAGAACTAATGAACAGAAGTGAGCTTTGTTTTTGTTGCCTTGTTTGTTTATTTTAAAGGGCAGGGAGCCCTTAGGGCCCTTACAAGGCCAGCAAGCAGATAGCTACTGGCTTCTCCTAGCTCCATTCCTCAGTGGGAATGAGATTAAATACGCCTTTGTTTGGTAACCTTTCTTGCAGACCTCAGAGGTGATTTCAGTTACCAAAATAAATAGTGCTTTCTCTTTCTCGACCAGAAGATATTATGGGTTATCTGATTCTTAAAACACTGCTTTTGAAAGTAGCTCTCCCAAATGGATAGAATTGGAAGATGTCTTGTTTATCTGGCACATGGCGCAGTGGCAGTCAATCAGCAAGACCATATAAAAGAAGATGAAGATCCCTTATCAGAGTGGAATTTAATTAAAAATAAACAAGAGGATGGCTACTATTTTCGGATAGCGTAACCTCTTACTACAATTTAATTTCCTTTCAAGAGAGAAGATGATATGGCATCTTCAGATTTGGATGTATTAAGGAGTATTCTACATGCTGTTTTTATTCCCCAGGATTATTTCCTCCCTGACCCTTTCCCTGCTGCAACCTTCCATTTCTTTTTTGTCCAGTATTTTTTTTTTCAACACGTGAGTTCTATTAGCTGATTCAGTTACATCCTGCTGTGTATCTCTATCAAGTTAACTTTGACAACACCAAGAGCTGGAACTCAAAACCAACAATTCCCAAAATAGTTTCTTTAAAAACAAAGATGCAATCGCAAATAGATTGGATTGAAAAGTTCCCTGGATAATATCTTAGGAGGTTCCTTAAAAAAAAAAAAAACAAATGTAATGAGCCAACTCATCATACCAGAGGTCTCAAGAAGTAAACCACAAAAATGTGCTTATCTCTCTTGTTGTGCCTAATGTAAATTTTTAGCATGGAGACTTCATTTAGGTCTATAGTTATTGTTCATCTTGCCTGTCCTGCTATAGCAGACCTAAATTGAGATTTCCAAAGATACCTTTGTCATTCATATCATCAGAGGGGCGATAACTGACAACTTTCTTTCAAATAAGACTTTTCAGTTAGAGAAATTTCTTTATGAATTTGAGAAAAGATATGAAGTCTTCGTGATAATTTTCAAGGCATTTTTGAGACACCCCTTTCATCCTCTCTGAGCAATAATACCAGACACACTTGCAGAGTGTTTACTATGCCATGTATGTAACTGTGTATCCGACTTACAGCTTATTATTTAGTGTAGATAAAAATTATATGAACTTTATACTGTTTACATTATTTGGAAAGTATAGAAGCAATCATATGAAGGGATTATTGCCAAAAGTCATGGAGTTAAATTTAGGAGTTTGGTGGCAAACTGAGTTGGAATCAAGAATAAAACCAAAAAGTAAAACAGCTTGATTCTAAAACTCATACTTTCTAAACTTGTTGAATCCACAATTTTCTTCTAAATCTCACCCTATTATTTGGGGGGAAGTTCTCTCTTTTCACTTCTTCCATTTTTTTTTCTCTTTGATCCATCCCTTCTCTGAGACCTTAACAGGCACCACTTCAAGATATTATTTAATATCAAATCAAACAAAAGCCACAAATTCAATGTTAATTTCCAAGATGTGACACCAAACTCCCAATTCGTAAAAGTACATTCATTGCATGCAGAATCACAACAAAAATGCCACCCATTTTCTAAAGTTAAACTACATTTCATAAGAAAAAAGTTTAAATTATTATTGGATTTTTGATTTTCTATAGAGTACACTGGTAACAACAAGGCTGCTGGATTTTTCATTTTCAATCTGATAGGAGGGCTGTGGTGAATTTGGAGGGCCATGACCCTCTGTATAGTGGTGCTGCATTAGAATGACAGCCATTGTGTCCTGGTGGGTGGAGACTTGGAGAAAGGAAGTTAAGTCTTCTCGTGAGAAAAGAGGTTGAGGAGATTAAGGAGGAAAGAGAAAAAAGAGGACATATCTGGAGAAGGAGAGAGCAGAGGAACAGAGTAGAACAGCAGAAGTTGTCATGCTGCCATGTACAGGTAGCAGGCAGGGCCTAGGCCCTAGCTGGGCTGAGGAGCCAGGGGAAGCAGGTTGGAGTGTAATGTGGTATTTGAAAACTTGGTTTGACTTTGAAACTGTGAAGCTTGGAAATTGTCTGGAGAACTGAAGAAAATTTACTTTGTTGCTGTCTTCATCATGAGACATCTGAAGTGGTTGTTGCTGTTCTATCAAGTAAGTCTTGTTGGTTCCAGGCCAACAAGAGTGGAAGCTGAAAAAATGCTGGAGTTGTGCCTTTGGAGGAGAATTGAAGACTCCATCCTGGTTTCCTTGTTGAATTTGAATCTCCCACTTTTGAAGAAGGAGTGATGGTGCCATCTTGGTTTCTTCACCTGGCTTGAAGGTGAGATAGTGGCCATTTTGAAGAAGCACATGACTGAAGGCTACAAGTGGTTTTGGACTAGAGACTGAACTGGTGGATAAGACAATTAAAGGGGGTCCCTTGTACCCCTCAGTGACTCTTATCTATTTTGTCTTTTAATAAGTAAATTTGCTTTTGCCTTCTCTTAAGGTTTATGTGGTCTTGCTACTGCTTATGCACGTTGGAATGGACCTAAAACCTGGTGTGTGACTGGCTTTAAAGGGCCAGTTGTTTCCTTTCTAAATTTGGTTAAGCACCCCATTTTGCCTGTTTTGTTACCTGGTTTCAAATCTATGTGATGAGGTGGAGCAGGGATAGATCATGAACATAAATCAGGAGCCATGTGGAAAGATTTACAAATCAAGTTGTGTGATTTGATAAAAAAAAATAGTTATCAGAAAATATAAATAACTGACTTCATCAAAATCACAGTTAGAGAATATTTGGAATTTCTTTTCCAACATGATCATTTTCTGTATATATTACTATTAACCTTGCAGAGTTATTGAAAAATTGGTGGGCTGCACTCACTGATATAGTAAGTATTTTATGAAATAGTAGCAGTAAATGTCACATTGGCCAAAAAAAATGATTTTTTTTCCCATGGGAAGAGGAATTTTCACTTAGAAAAATAGTATAAATGTTGACTCATTTTATGTGAAAATTAATTATTTTATAGAAGAAATATTCATCTCTTAAAATGAATATGGGTTAACCTGGAGGCTGTTTATCAAGGCAAGAGGGACTCTGTCCACAAGTCCCTGCAACTATGCCCCAACTTGACTGAGTTCTAGTTAGTAGACTGAGAACAGATGTTCTGTGTGTGCCTTCCATTCCAGCTCACAGAGCCTGTTGGGTTTTTTTTTTTTTTTGAGACTAGGTTTCACTATTTTTGCCCATGGAACTGCAGGCTCTCGTTGCCCAGGGTACCACAGACTCAAGCAATCCCCAGCCTCAGCTTCCCAGGTTGCTGGGATTACAGGCACGTATCACCGCACCCAGCTATTTTTTTGGAACTAAGTGTCACTACAGGCCCCAGGTGGGACTTGAACCATGATCCCTATCCCCGGCTGCTTCATAGGCTGAAGCTTCCAGGTACGAGCCACCGTGCCCCGCCCCAGAACCTGTTCTGTTCTGCCTTCATGCCCTTTCAACTTCTGCTAGAAGCAGATGAAACCTGGTATCATAACAGAATCATAGATGTGAGAACTTTAAGTCCTCGAAGGACCATCTAGAAGAGACCAATTTACTAAACAAGCACATAAGCAATAAGTAAACTTTATTGTTTGCATGTACTCTGTTGGCATAGCAGTTAGTCTACCTAAACTGATAAAACACAAATTCACTCATTTCCAGTCATCCATTTTCAAATTCTGTGCCATTTTTCACTTCTTCTTTGTTTTTTTTTTCCCTTCATCATCTTACATTGACTCCTTCCCATTTCTACCCTCAACTTCACATTGACTTCTCCTATTCTAAGTATTAATGGATATTTCCCAGCCATTTCTGTATCCCAAGTTTCGTTAATCCAGTCCATGCATCATCTAACCAACACATCAAACATTGCTTTTATCATTTCACAATTAAGTTCAAACTCTTCAAAAACTTCTTTTTCTTCAGTAGAGAACTCACTTCCCAAGTTACTTACATTTCCAAGCATTTTTCTCATGTCTCTTATAGAATCCTCCTGATTTGGTCATTATTTTCCACATATAATAGAATCATTTCCTCATAACAATTTTATAAAAAAATAATTATGTCCAACTAGGATATTATTTCCCCTTTCTCCCTTCTAAACACCCTAATTACCATTTATGTTCCATCTTAAACTTAGTCTTCTTCATGAATCCATTAAGCTCTCCCTTATAGAAAGTTATTTTTTCCCTAAACTCTTTTTTTAAAAATTTTATTTCTAAATTCTTATAAATTCTTACCTAAGTAAATAAGGTAAATGGTTACTGGCATGCCTTTCCTCCTCCATCCTCACTCAGTCTCCACTCTCATTGTTTACTCAGTCTCTACTCTCATTGTTCTTTTTTGGTTTATGTTGGATTCATTGATCCTTTGGTCTCTTTTTCTGTGGCTGTGTCTATTTTTCGGGTGAGGGACTGTGTTCCAGGCCCACAGCACATTGTGCTTGATGGTTTGTAGTCCTTAGCTTTGTATTGGGCAGCCAATCCATGTTCATTTGGGGTCAATCGGTATCCTCTAGTTGCTGGCTCCAGTACGATCTCCTTACCATCCACTATCTCTGCACCTCACTTCTCTGACCTCTGACATTGGGGATCCTTTCCCCCAGCCATTGTCAGTGAGGAGGTTTTTCGATAAGGGTGGGCATCCATTGATAGACCTTGCAGGTCATCTCCTCTCCGTCCATTTGCAGATTTGCTGTGGAGCCAATGCCCTGACTGCAGGCCTTCTCTCCCAAGGCTTGGGGAGGGAGCCATGTTTCCTTGGGTGGTAAGTTTTAAAGGATTGACTGTTTACATGCCCTTGGCTTATTAACTACCTCTTTCTTCTTTGTGAAAACAGGATTTAATATTCAAGATCATAGCTTTTTTTTTAACAGTGTGCTTCAACACACTTATGTTTGCTCATAATTGTGTTCAACACAATTATGTTTTCAACTCACCATGTAGTCATTTTCTCCAAGATACCCACACTGCCAGCTTCCAAGTAGCTGGTATAAAAATTATCTGGACAAAACTTCTTCTTTCTCAAATAACCTATCTTGGGAAATATGTCTAAGTTACCTATCTAAGATGCGGTTGTTAACCTGATATATTTCACTAACTCTTTACATCAAAGAGAAAGCCCAAATAAACCACTAGACCCTTCTATTAATTCAAAGCCAATGTTTTCATTTCTCAGTAGACTCCAGGATATAATGCCCATGGTTACATGGACATACCAATAGGATTCATTCTGTCTGAGTATTCTCTCTCTTCCAGACGATAGATGTAAACATTTTGACATATGTAAATTCATTAAGGTTTCCCAAAATTAATATCAGCTCCAGAGGTGGATTTCCATCTCATCCTATAAAAATGGAACTTAGCATGTTTTAAATTAACATTTTCAGCAGTAAAAAGAAAGAAAAATCAATATAGCACATGTATTCACAAATTCATTCAGATTTCATGTTTTCCATTTACTTACAGCTTTATACTTATTGTTATTGCATAAACAATAATCTTGTTTACTGGGCACTTATATCCCAGTGATGGTTATGGTATTTGAAAATTATAGTTTTCAATCTTTATTATAACTCCCTAGAGCAGTCACTATTAGCAACTTCCATAATAGACATTTTTCTAACTTACCTTCTCCTGCTTATATAATTCCAAAATTATCTGAGTATAAAAGTATGGCTAGATTTAGACCATTTTTCTGAACTATCAGAAAGATTCATTCCATTTCTTGCTTTCATAGCCTTCCTGATGACCAGAAGTGGCTGTGTAGTGTCTGTGAAGACAGCAGCAGAAATACACTGAGCATTTTGGGGAAGAGTCTAGTGATAAAAAGAGACAAATGCTTGCTGTGGTAGCTTTGTATGGACTGTGGTATCTGGAGTGGTAGCAGTTATTTTGCAATGTGAGGCAACATCACCAAAGAAACAGTCAAAATATTCACAGAGACATCAAATTATTTATATTGCTGGATTCATGCCAATAACCATCTAACTCAGTACTCAGTTGTATTTGAAAAGCCCCATTAGCTAAGATCATTCAGGTTTTGTGCTACTTATACTTGAAAAAACTCTCTACTAATTCATTTTATAAGATGCATGTCATTATTCCTTTTCACTAATGAGAAAACATAGGCTTAAAAATGTTGTGTAATAATAAATGCCATTTTTTCATCTACTATATATGTGCTATGTATGTGCTATAAGTACACACAAAGGGCAGGTGCTCTATTGATTCAAACAGATGGATGATGTGAGTCCCAGAGCCCTTAGCAGATTTTACAGCTTTAATCCTCTCAGAGAACCAGGTTCACAAAAACATCAAGCAGGGGCATTGAGGCAATTATATGACAAGTAGGTAAAGAGGCAAGGCAGAAGGTGGGAGCAGGGTGCTGGGAGGCAAGCAGGCAACCAAGCCTCCTAGCCCCCAGAGAATCTTTACACTCCTCTGGTCTCTCTCCTGGCATTCTCTCTGGTGTTCCCTTTCTGGCATTTTTCACCCCCAGACTGACTTGCACTTCCATTCTCTTCTCCTAGGCCCAGTTGTGCCCACTTACACATGTGCAGACCTACCGGGCTAGGTATGCACCATCATGGGGAGTATGTCATACCATAGGTGCTGGTCATAGAGACTAGTGGTGGAAGAGTATGAAAATCCTGATAACTCATTTATACCACAATGTACTGTTCTTTACATTGTATCAATTTTTAGGAATAAATGAACAAATAAAAATATAATCTCTGCCAGCGCAATTTATATAATCTAGACTCAGCAGAGTTTCATCATAAACAAAGATTTGTCTTTAAGTTTTGTTTTTCTTCTTTTTCGCATGTTATCAATCCCAAATCATTATAAGTGTCATCTCAGCCTGACTTGAGAAAAGCACGATGGAGGAACAAGAAATTGAGTATTAAAAAGCAAAGAATTCCTCAGGAGACGAAGTCCTATGAATGTGTGTAGGTGCTAAGCTTATTAACCCTATTGGTAATATGTATTTTGCTCAGAATTAATGAGAACAGTAGAATTGTTTGACTCCGATAGCTGTATACCTGTACTCAGAGAGAAACTTGCTTCCAGTACTGTGTGATATGTTTTTCTAGGCATTAGTTTCAAGTAGGCTGGCTCAAATTTTTTCTCAGCTTCAAAGCTTCCCTTTCTTGAGTAGGAGACAGACTTTTTGTTTTAATTTTTAGCAAATTAAAATAAGAATACCCAGCCCCAATGCAGAGAAAAGGGTTTGCAAAGTAACAGCCCATTTCTTCTTTTAAAAGGTTGACTTCTGCCTGATGTCCCAATGTGTATTTGAGAAACTTTTAAGCAAATGGGGTTCTCAAATCTCAAGCTTACTGGGTTGCAGCTGGCGCTTGAACCAGCGTGCACACACAAGCCTGTTAATGTCAGGAGCCAGAGGACCATCAGGAAAATACAGGCTGAAGGGACAGGATTTTATTATAAGTAAACTTGCAAGATTTTGCAATTTCAGCTCCTCAACCCAATGGGCCAAACACTACATACTTCCCCAAATGTGGCCTTGCTGAGGGGCTCCACCATGTTCTGGGGGTTATTAGAAGGGATTGATTGAAGCAAGTGACCTGTAACGAGGAAGGAATAGGGCAGCCTGTGAAGCTCCTCTGAGGTACAGTAATGAACTGGCCTCAGAAGGTCTTTGATGCTGCCTTGCGTTCTGTATATGAGCTTTCCGCTCAGTCGTTTCCTCTGTACTTGGGTAGCTCAGCATGAAGCCTGCTATTAGAAGCAAGGTTTATGGCTGCCTTGCACACATTTATTGGGTCGTATCTAAAACGTGGTGTCAAATTATAGTAATGTGCTGTTCCGGGAACCTTTTTGAGAATTTTAGTGTTTCAGAAAATGGTCCTCTGAGAATTCCTCTGTTTCAGAAATGAGGGGTAATGGGCACTATATGTACATATGTGTGTGTGTATGTTTTGTATTCATGACTTTTGTTTGCTTGCTAGGAATGTGGCATTTTTATTTTCTGCAAAACATCTATTCTTAAGCTAAATTATCCTTGGACTCTTAAAGCAGCATATCTCAGAGACCAAATATCCAGATTTGCTATTTCCCTGAACATATTATTTGCCAATATTTATGCTAGGTCAAGGACATGACATACATTTAATCCCCAATAGAATTGATTTGACATTGTTGTCTCCTCAATCAAGCTCAAACTTCTCTTCTCTAACTCCTAAGAAAATTCAATATAGACATTGTATAGATTTGGTTTGATAAGAAAAGATCAGGGTACAGATTTGGTGTGAATGTATCAAAAGGTGACAACACCATCCTTGATCACGGCAATGGAAGTATATGCTGTGACATCTAAGCACAATTTCCCCCTCCCCCACCATGTCTGGAGAAATATCTTATCAAGCGAGGTGCTGAGGACATGTATGTATGTGTGTGTGTGTGTGTGTGTGTGTGTGTGTGTGTGTGTGTATATATCTTATATATAGAGAGAAAGAGCACAGATAGTTAAACAGGAAAACAAAGACACAGTGCTGCTGCCTGTTTCATATTAAGAGACTTTACTAATTGACACACAGTTGCTTTGTATCATGAGTTTATAATAAATCACTGTGCTGGATGAATGATGAACATGATGGAGAGGACATACTACCTGAGGTCAAAGAGGACTGTGTGGAGTTGAGGAGACAGGAAACAGAGAAATAACAGGGATATGACCAGTTCTGTGGGGAGCAGGCCCTCAGCCTGACTTCCCATGTACCACTTACAGTCTCTCCCTGGAAAGCTGCTCTCCATTACATGAACTGCTCACTTCTGCCCACTTCTGTTCTGTTCTCTTCCTTATCCTCACACTTGTCACAGCCCTCTGCCTCCTATCTCCTTTTTACATATCCTCCTCTGTCTAACCTCCCTAATTCCAGATTCTCAGTTATTCTTTCGATCACATTTCTCAACTTTGATTTTCATCAAGAAATCCCCATTTCTTCAGTGTATTTCCTTAGTGCCCCCTGGGCATCTCTCCAGCATCAAATATTGTCAAGCTCTAGGCAAACTATTATCATTGTTGTTATGATGTTACTATTCTATATGCCATCCTAAGAAGCAATAAGGGACCACATGAAGAGCTCATCTTTGACACTCAATGTTTTTAAAGACAATGAGGAATAAGACAATATTCTCCTTGCTTACAAAATGACATTTTTGAAAGACCTGATGGCTTACAACTCTCCCTGGAAGGAATTACTGGTTTGGATCACTAGTTATAAACTTTCTCAACTACAGCACACAAACTGAGATGTGTGCCTCCATCATGCATACTTGAAAACCTCACCATCAATGTGTTTGGATGTAGAGATAGGGCCTCTGGCAGATAATCAGGTTACAGGAGGTCACAAAGGTGGAGCCATATGATGGGTCTTGTGCCTTTTCTCTCTCTCTCTCTTTTTCTCTCTCTCTCTCCAGACTGTGAACATTCAAGAAAGGTGACAAGAGTAAGGCTTTATTGCATAATACCACTGAACTCAGTGGCATAGCTCCCTCAGGGACTTCCAAGTACAAGGGGCAGAGGGGTTTTTAGTATTTTGGAGTCAAGAAAGTGTGGGAACCCAAGAACAGGTGGTATGGGAGGTTTGAGAAACTCAAGCAGCTGGCAGGACCTGAGAAGCAGAACTTTGGTGAGAATACCCTGACCTTCTTTCTTGAAGGTGGGGCTTGGCACAACAGATCTGGGAAGCTCCCTATTCTAAGCTAATGCTGATGTTAGTAATATTTTCTTATCATTCCATGACATTCCTTGTCAAACTCTCACCAGAAATTACCATGTTGGCACCTTAGTCTTAATAGTCTGGTGTCTAAAACTGTAAGGAAATATGTTTTTATTTGAGCTACCTGGACTGTGGTGGTTTATTATAGCAGTCTGAGTTGACTAAGATGTGTAGTTAAACAGAGCCTGTTAAAGAAGATGTGTAAGATTATATTTGTAAGTGGGTAATTGAAAGCTCTCACTGTGTGGGTAAGAGATCCTGACTGAGAGTCTTAAATTTCAGTAATTGAAACAATGGAGTAAGTTTATCAGGGTCTTTATCTTTCTACTTTCTATCTTGTTTTCTTTAACAATTCTCTATGCACTGTATCTAGAGGCATGTGTGGGAAGAGAAAATCGACCAGATAGATGCATTGCTATTCTATGAAAACACTTCACTGGTGACCTACTGTCCTAAGGCACAGTCTGCCACTGGTTTTGATTCATCTGCAAAGGCCTCCTTTTCCTTCTGAAGAGTTGTTTGGACTGTTTACTCCCCTTTTTACCCCCAGTTAGCTGTTCTTCTCCCTCTCCTCCTCACTTTTTAATAACTAAATGCTACTGCATTTAGAATTCAATCAGAACCTCACCACATCTTTAGGAAACTTCCCTTGGAACTGGAAAGACTTTTATCTCCTGTGAGCCTAATCCATCATCAGCTTTCCTTCAGGACTACGTATTCTTAGTGATCATTGACTATTTGTCTCTAGCACCCTATTATCATCTCTTAGAGGGGAAGAACTCTTTTGTCTCTTCAGTATATACTGGAAGCTGACCCCAAGAATAGGCATATGTGTGGGCTAAAGTTTCATTGAGAAAATGTTTGAATGAGTCCTTAACTTTCTGGATTTTTCTGGCTATTGTGACCAGCATTTGTGGTCACAAGTACAGAATTGGCCCTGATACCTGAGCACTGGCTCTCTGGAATTTACAAGAATAGAGATTCCAATCTGGTTTTGCTCTTCCTTCAATTTTGAATTCTATTTCCCAGTTTTTGGATGTCAGAACATTGAGCAGTCACTTATTTTGACATAAAAGTTTGCTGAAGTAGCGAAGCAATAGATTCCAGGGCATATCTCAGTATCTTGGGTTTTATCCTTTATTCCCAGAACAGAAGAATCCCTTTTATAGATTTCATTCTTTTTAGAATTTCACATTCTTTTTAGGTTTCACTTCTTGTAATAACTAGATGAGATTAATATGAATTATCATCATAGATTATTATGAATTCAAACTATCTTAATATAATTTTAGACAACAGAAAACATCACAGTCAATGCTTGTCAACCTTATCCAAATGATGTGTCCTCACACTAACAAGTCACAAATATCTATTTTAGCATTTTTATTGACTCCTGATACAAGTTTCCTTTACATGATGCTATGACAGTTAAAACAATCTAGTTATTTTCAAAACACTATCAGTAGAAACATATTGTAAGTCAACCTACTCAGCCAAGATTGATTGACAGATTGGCTTTAATGTTCATGAAATCTTGTAATATGTGTTTGATGTGAAAGTTTATCTTAGGGGAAAAGGCACTTCTCAAAAAACAGCTCGAATTTAGACAAACTAGCTCTAGTTTCAAATACGGTACTATAAAGCAAAGAAAATTAAAACGCTCCGTTTTTATTTAAGATATGGGCAATTTGCTTTCTTTTCATCTGTGATCTGATTCAAATGCCTTGATTCAGCTTATTGCAGAGTTGACTAAATGAGAACTCAAAGGAAAATTTTTAAAGATGATTTTTATAGCAATGACATCATTATATAAAATGTTGGCATTTCATATTTTCCAAACAGAAACTTGGAAATAACAGAATGCAAGTTAAATAAAAAAAGTTGAAAGCTATCCAATTCTCTATTTTTCTTTCCACTTTTTCTAACCAAACTTTTTATTGCCAGCTTTACTTTGCATAATAATATATGATGAATTATCCAGGAAAGACCCAGTGGATACATTTCTCTTAGAAATAAGCCTCGCTGTGCAACAGGAGGTCAAATTCTAGGGCAGCATGCTTATGGAGTCATGTAAGATTTTCCTTTCTGCTTAACAATTAACTACCCTGGGCATTTGTCAAATATGTAAATATGGGGAGGCTCTGGTCACCAAGAGACTGAATACAAATCGTTCCATGCAGGTCCATCCCTGTTTCTAGAGAAGCAGTTTCAACTCAAAGCATATATCCTACTAGCAATAGGGCTACTAATAATATCTCTGTATATTATAACTACCTATTAAACATTTTAGTATATATAATTATACACATAGAGTAGGACTATGAACTTTAAAGTCTTTTGCTGAAGGGTCTTCCAAAGAATCTTGAAAAACTACTATTCTACTTGTACATTTTTATTTGACAAAAACATTTCATTGTAATTTAATATAACAACTAAACCATTATCAAAGATAATACTCATTACAAATATTGCTATATAAATATATATGCAGATATTCTGAGGATTGATGACAATACAAATATATTTTTCAGAAATAAATATGAAACACAAAAAATATTGAAAATTCTTTGTAGGTCTAGAGGGATTCCTCTTAGTCAATTATTTAATAGATGCAAGAATTAATGATTTATTATTATAAGGAGACAGGGTAAAATAGAAATTATTAACAAAAGAAGTGTGGGATTTATAAGAGATTAGTAATTTCTGCTAGAGCATTATTTATGGGAGAATCACATATTCGTAGTAAAGTATGGAAGCTTAATATATAGGGGAAAGCTAGTATAAAGTAGAAATAATTAGGCAGAATAAATATTGGTAAACAATATTGATAAATAAGATAAATCTTTGGCAAAAAAATCAGTGAAGCAACTTCTCTTACTTACCTGAATAAATGACTAAAAGAAGATAAAATATTAAGTAACTTCAACATATATTTCTTTTATTTTTAAATATAACATTGGTTGGTAAGAAATAATTATGAAATTCTCCCTCCCCCACACAGGTTTAAGTAGCATCTTTTTTAAAAAAGTTTTTTTATTAGTTCAACATTTAAAAAAATATTATTTATTTTATTCTTTTGATCACAACCTTGGTAAGTGGTTTTGGGGATAACGCTCCCTCTCTCCTCCCTCTGGTGTCCCTTCCATTCTCTCAAACCCCACTCTTTGTTGTTTAGTAGTCTGTGTTGAGTCCATTAGTCTCTTTTTTTCCTGTGGGTGTCCTTTCACTGGTTGAGGGACTGTGTTGAAACCAGGTGACCCTTGCTGATAGGCTTTCAGTCTTAAGTTTGCGTTGGACGGCCAGGCTGTATTCATTTGTGGTCTGTCCATGTTTTCTTGCTGCAGGCCATCTTCTCAAATCCCATCTCCACTGCTTTGCTGCTTTACCTTATGGCTCTGGTGTCAGATTTAGGGGATCTCACCCCCCCCCCCCGCCCCCCAGTCAGTGTCAGTGAAGAAGTTTCTCTGTGAATACAGGTGTTTGTGAATGGCCTTCGTAGATCATCTCCTCTGCCTCAGTTTGCAGTTGTGATGTGGGGCCAATTACTCCATTTTTGATCTTTTTCTCCTCTCCCACAGTGTGGGGAGGGGGCGTTGATCTCCTAGAAGGCATCTCCAAAATGAGGTCCCGGGTCATCCCAGCCCATGAGCGCATAGGTGCACTTTGCGACGTTGTGTCTCTATAGTTATTTCTCTAGTATCGCAATACCATTTCTATAGGTTGTCCATTTGCTGTGTCCAGCTCAGGCTTGTGGGCTGGATTTTTGCATGATCCCTCACCCTTTCTATGATGGGGTTTGCGTTGTGCATGTTCTTGCTCCTTTTGAAGTTTAGCTGGAGTGAGAGTGAAATCGAAGAGGCGCCTCCTAATTCTCCCCCTCTGCCCACCTGCCCTCAGCCAGTACCTCCTTGCACAGGGGCAAGGCCCGGATGGCTGAGCCTGCGCCTTTCCATGTTCCCCTTGGGCTAGGAGCAGGGGGCAACATGACTCCATTGATCCGGGTTGCCGATGGTTGCCCTGTGCAGCAGCCATTTGCTGGTGGGTGGGGCCACCAAAACCCACATACTCTCCTCCCTCCAGGGCTCACCCAGCTTAGGGGATTACCCAGGATCCTTCACCCTCTTTGCTCCCCACTAGTATAGGGAGCTCCAAATGCTAGAGACCGGGGTACTCAGGCAACCCTCAGAGGTTGCCTACTGTTCTAATTACGAAATTCTTTATCTCCTCCTTAAAATCCTGCACAATATACAACCGAGATATGAAAAAAGATATGAACTGCATGGAAATATTTACCAAGCACTCTAGCACTTTATTTTGATTGGGAATAGTGAAAACACAAAGAAGGTTTGTTTTGCAATAGGATGGAGTTTCCTACATGTTTTCTTTTTTATTACTCTTGACTATTTTAATACTGAAATAGATTGGTAGCTAGATAGGTAGATATGTATGTAGATAGGTGATAGGTATGTAGGTAGATAGATAGATAGATAGATAGATAGATAGATAGATAGATAGATAGATAGGATACATAGATAGACAGAGGGACACAACTTGGCCCCATATGAGTTCTCTGCTTGGATGACATCAGTATTTCCTATTGATGGTATTTGTTTGCTTGTACAAGTCAAATCCTCTGGTGATGCATTCTTTCAATAGACTTGTGAAAATCAGGAAGGAATTCTTCAAGTAAATGTAAACATTGCTGTGATTCTGCTATAGAACTCCACAAATATTCTAATTCAGATTTCAGGAGGGACTTATGCAACCCATAATGATGGCTTGAAGCATAGCAGGATAAATATTAAGATGAAAACATGGCACATCTGAGGTTAGGGAGAACTTGCTTGAAAAGATAAAGCACCTACGAAAGGGTAATTTTCTATTATTAAAAGAAAGGTAAAGTGTAATGAAATGCATTGCATTTTGTATTTGATACAGGTATTGGCATCATCCTAGGAGGGTTAAATTAACTCCAAATGTTAATTACCACCTAAGCTTGCATACTCTATGCTAAGACTCCCGGATCTGACCATATGACAACTTGTAGATGTGGCTTTCATGATCAGGTGCTATTTTTTGGTATTAGGACATTTACAATAGAAAAGAAAGGAAGGAAGGAAGGAAGGAAGGAGTATGTTAATTGCTAAAATTCATATTTAAAAGCTAAACATTATACTTAAATGTAAGAAAGATAAGAAAGAACCCAGCCTATAATCTCTTCATTGAGGATGCTGTTTGCCCATGGGGGAGTGAGCCAGTAGCTAGCCCAGAAAGGGGTGGGAGGAGACGCATTCACAGTGCCTTTTCACATATAATTCCATTAGTTCTGCAATAAATCTGGAAGACATATAATTTTGTATTATTTTATCATATGAAAAGAGAAACTTAGATGACTAATCACTGAAGCAAAGATGACACAATCGGTTGTTGAAGGATTTGAGATTCAAATTCAGGTCTATTCTGAGAAAGTAATCTTTGTTGTTTCTTGGTAGCCAATCCCTTTGCCCGTGGAGACTCTAAATTTTCTGTTCAGCTATGTCTGGGAGAAAGAGGTTTTGGGCCATAAATGTCAAAAGATGAGCTCTTACTATGGCTTTTGGAAATCCTTCAGCCTTCCTGTAGCCCACTTTTATCATTTATAAAGTGTAGACAGCAGTATTTCCTGTTTATCTTCCAGGCTTATTAAGCAAACAAGATGACGCTTGGAGAGTAGAGAGTTTTATGGCTCCTGGAGCTAGAAATCACATCAGGAATGGTCTAACCCAACACTGAGAGTTTACTGATGAGGAAATGGAGGATTAAATGAATTGAATTAAAACAAATCTATAAATTACATGCTAAGATTTACTCAGAACTTTCCTTTTCAACTTTAATGCTTTCAATCTATGCAAATATTGCATTTTACAGAGGAGAAGGTTGACAGGCCTTTTATTACAGATGTTGTCTTTATCACCATTCTTGAGACATAATCTACTTCCATTGAGGGTGTATAATAAAAAATATCTTCTATATGGTACTCTTTTTCATTTGATATTAACAGACTTTGTTAATAGATTAGCCAACAGACTTTGAGTTTAGATTAAGATTTGATGTTATTATTACCTACTGGGTATCCTCATTTCTTTCATGTAGCTTTTTTGCACCAGGATATGATTTAAAAAGCATGATTTAATACAACTGTCAGAAATGTGATTTAATTTAGCAATTACATTCACAAATTGAATTTTCCAGAAAATAAAAGTATTAAAAATAATAGTAATATTTGCACAGTATCTATAGAGTCTAAAATATTTTCACTATAAGATATTTAATATTTTATTTTATTCATTCTTATTTGTGCTAAAAAAGCTCTACTGTCTGGTACACAAAGATACCCATCACACACAGCTTGTTCTTCCAGAGCTTATGATCTGCCATGCATATTTAGGAATTTTTTTTAGGTCCATTTGAGTCTTGGACTTTTTTCTGAGAAAAATGTATATTGTGCATACAAATTCTGCCTGTGAGTGAGTCTGTCTGCATTCCAAGAAATATCTTCCTCATCAAAGTCAAGTCTAGAGGCTCTCAGGACTACAAACTTCTGATATTGTAGCTTTAAAGGACAATACTATACTATAGGCAGAGCAGATATTATCTTTTCATAGAAGAAAAACCTAACCAGACAAACTAACGTGACTAACAAAAGTTAAACTATTCACCTTGAGGCTTATAACTACAAAATGGTAAAGCTGAAAAATAATCCCACTGATTCTGTTCTCATTTTTAAAATGATGAATGTGTTCATGGTATTAAAAAGTTGTCACAAGCACAAAAGGATGACAAATGCAAAATGCTAGTTCTTGGTCCCTTCTTATAACCCAAAGGTATTGTCAACACATAACCATTATTTATATTTTCTCATATATTCTTCCAGATATGTTTATTCTATTACTACACAAACACATTTATTCTATTAATATACAAGCACATATACTCTAAACAATGTTCTCAATTTGGTTTATTCACTGTAGCATTTTTCCATTTTAACACTATAGCTCTACCTCATATTTTTTAATAGATGTATCATAATTTCACCAATCCCCTATTAAAGTGTGTTCTGTTTTTAAATATTCATGTAGTTTTCATTATACTGGAAATGAAATAAAATCTCATTTTCTTTGCACAGGAATAGAGGCAGATTCCACCTCTCCTTTAATCTTCAAAAAGTTACATCTACTACCATTCTCTCATCTTTAAATGGCAGGTCACAAAATGTCTACCATTTAAATAGCTGCTCTCATGTCATAGTCACCTGTAAAAAGCCAAGTTTTAAGTAAGACAGGAATTTTTGCCCAGACTGTGTTATTTGTTTCTACAAATATCTATATACACATTGATTAGTTAAAGTATTTTGGTTCTCCATGAACAAGAAGCAAATCTTCCCAACTTAAATCAAGAAAAGAATTTTTCTGATAAGTAACTGAAGCCCAGATACATGTTTTCTCCAGACCATTGCAATGGATACCACTGATTGCAAGCAACAGTCTTTACTAGTTCCAGAGTTCATATTCTTCAGGAAGGACTGGTTATAAGCCTAGAACTCATCCTGGTTCCACGCATTTCCATGCAGAGGATGTGAATACATCGTCCTAACAAGAAGGTTAGTGTACTAACCAGTGAGCTCAGTCAAAGAATAAGGGTTTAATGGATACAAAGACTGTGTTTAGGGATTTAATGGATACAAAGACCATTTCCAAAGAGGGAAGTAGAGAGAGAACTGAAATAGGTCATCAGAGAGAAGTGAATGGTGATTCTCATTATCTCAATTTTAACTTTCTGATTTAATATATGATGTGAAATTTAGCTTCATTTCTTATTTGCATAAACTCCTGAGTCTGCCAGTCATGAGATCCTGATTAGATACTAATAATTAGCTAATTTAATGATTAGCTCCAGAGATTTCTTGTCTCTGTGGGTAGTATAACTCAGAAGGAAACAAACATGTGAGATTCCACCTGCTAGCTCCTGATGTTCTCACAGAGGAATAGCATTTCTGTAAAGCTGGTTATTGATTATTTTTATTATTTTAATAAATTATTATGAATTTTACATAGCCTTCAAAATTAAGAGGAAAACACATGAAGTTCATGAACTAGTTATTATGAGCAAGAAGCTAAAATAAAAGTGCACTCATGAGGTATTTTTGAAAATGAGTTAAATACTTTTTGACAAGCAAACTGGGCACTAAAATTTTATCTGATAATAAAAGTATTTAGTAGTTATGAAGTTATTAAATTGATACTATGATTAAGGCACATCATTTGAAAAATCCAAACTCTTCAACCTATATTTCAGCCGAGACTCTAGAGAATTAATTTAAAAAATAATTATAATACAATTTATATTCTATTGCCTATTCTATTGCCTATTGAGCAATTGTGGTCCCCAGATTATTCAATGTGTTCATCCTTAGCTTTGCTGCAAAGTTAATGGTTTCTTAGAAAATTTGTATCAAATTTCTCAAATTTGATTTATTGTTACAAAATTTCAGCAAATATAAAGGAATTTTTTAAGACAGAAAAGAGATGCATCAATTTCATAATTTTTCAATTATGTAGTTTCAATTACAAGTGCTATGTCTACAGGGACTTTAAGGTTCTTGTTTATTTATCTTACATCATCCATGTATGATTAGAACACCGCCAACCTCACTTCCCAATTATAATACCAAACTCCACTGAGAAGGAAGTTTGGTAAGCTGCTTTCGCTACTCAGAAATTTTCACAGGTAATCTGTGTATCTGGAAGAACAAAGAAAGAACACCAAATGTGTGATATTATGTAAAATGACAGTGAAGAGCAATGGACATATCTCTCCTCCTCTCTCTCCCACCCTTGCTCCTGTAGTGACTTATGATTTTATGCCTCCAAGAGTTTCTTTCAAACCCAGAGATTAAAGTAACATTTAAGGTTCTTAAGACAACCTTTCTAGGTAAAACCAATATGACCTCAGTCACAAGACTATCTTTTTATGTTGGATGAAAGGAAGCTGCTGAAACTGAAGCTTGCCACTTACAATGGAAAGTGAGTGAGTATTAGATAGATTTACTCTTTGGGCAGGGAAGGGGGAAGGGCCTAGCTTCAGTTTGATTAATCAGCTAATCAAATTTCTTTGTTTAATTTTAGTTTCCTTATCAACTCAAAGCAAGACCTTTCAGAGCACACATCTGTGTAAACAAAGCCATTACAGGTGAGGGGAAAGAGCTTCCTCTCAGTGCAGGAGTCCTTGTTAACTTTTTTCCTTTTAATTATGTCTCAGTTAAAGGACACTTACACATAATATTTTCCTACCTTTTTTTTTTAAGACAGTTCTAAAATGCTAGATTAATATTAATAATTGCCTAGGTAAACACAGGCAGAGAGCCAGTCAGACAGAAATAGTTCAGGGACGGTCCCAAGCAGGAAGGAATGTGAAAGGTTGTTGTATTTGGACTGAGAAACATGAGCAGGAAAGTGGGAAGAGAGACTGGGGAGATAAGCAACCGCCAGATTATGCAGGGTTTTGAGGCCATAATAAGAATTTGGAAATTTATCATAAAAGATGTCAAAAGGTTTAAAGCAGAGAAAAGATATGATCAGATGTACATTTTAAGACAATGGATTAGGGGTGGATAGAGGAATTTTTTTTGTTAGAAAATGGCTGCAAATTTCGTATGGTTGGACTAGGCTAGTCATGATGGCTAAACAAGACAAAGGGGAATGGTTTTGAAAGAGACCAAGGAAGTAGAATTCACTGAGTTGATAATGTGTCTCCAAAAGAGAGAAAAAAATCAAAAAGAATGATCACATTTGTAGCTTGTGCTATTTGTTCTAATAAAAAACATGAAGAGGGAGCGGATTTAGGTCAAGTTCATGTTAATTCTTTTATTTATGTTGAGGCAGATGCTCTTGTGAGACATCTACAGGGAAAGGCCAGATAGGTAGGTCTAATGCTCAGAATGTCTGTCTGGTACAGTTTTTAAATTTAATGATCATAAAGACAAGATGACACTTGAAGCACTATATATATTATACAATATTTAAGATTATTCAAAATCAGGAGAGTGTCCCAAGTTGATATAAGTTTTAAAGAGCCAATATAAAAGAAGCTATTAAAGGATTCAGAAAAGATCTAGGGCAGAATTCTGGTTGACTAGCAAAAACATACTTCTGGAGAAAGATTTCTGAATCATTCCTTTGAGATACTTTGAGAAATATAAAATCTCTCTTCAAATGACAGGGAAATACACTCATTGTGACAGGTGAACCAGCAATAATTCACTCAATGAACTCTGTGAAGAGGTGTGGTAGAATATAAGTCTGCATTCTTTTGGTGCAGAACTTCTTCTCTTCAACAATATAATAGCCATTCTTTAGTAGTTCTGGTCAGAGATACTCACTTAGAAAGTGAGTGAAAAGGCAGAACATGTAGAAGAATGGAAATGCTCAATGGTAATTGGCAGACAAGAGACAAGACAGGTTTCAGAATTCCCTATTTATGTTTGGACAATAAAAATTTACCCAGAACACCTTTTCTTTTCCTATTGTTACCCAACAGGAATGGGGAATGAGTGGAGATTCCAGCCTTCCAGGAACAATTTAGGAAACCATGTTATTGGAGTTTGCCTGGCCTCTAGAGGGCTCCAAGCCCACAGATCTGTAGTAGAGGTCACAGGGCTTAAAATGGTAGACTTCAAAGACTATCTGTAATTCTAATGTATTTTTAAGCATTTCAGTTGTACAATAGGTTAGTGTTAGAAACACTGACTGAGAATAAAATAGATGAAGTGATTATATTTCCCTCTGCTTGGAGGTCTTTTCCCAATTGCATATAATTTACACAGGTTGGCAACCTACAAAATTCTTTGTTCACAAATTACAGTGTACAATTACTTCTTAATTTTGTTTGTCTTTGTTTCTTTACCCTCTTGTTCCTGTGAACAATTTCATCCTTCTTTCCTTCTTCATGGGGCTTGCAAAGAAAAAAAAAAGAAAGCAAAATAAAACAGAATGTAAGATGCTCTGCTCTTTTGTACTGTTGTCCTGCCGGTCTACCATACTTTCCTAAATATGTGTAAACATATTCCAAAAAACATACTTAGGAAATATGTGTAAATTCATTTTCAGAGTCGCAAATCAGGACTCATGCTCCAACAATGGAACATAACATTTAAATGCATGGGGTGCTGTCACCATATATTGCTCTATTCCTCAGGGGTTTATCAGTCATTTCACAACAAAGTAGATTAGGAACCTCTCTATTGAAGGTTTTTGAACAACTTCTTTTTTAAATGACCTTGGGACACAGAGTAAAGTATGGGCCTGGAGGAGCTGTAAGAGGCAGACAATGAGTTTATTCACTCCATATCTGGGTTGCAAGTATTGCACTGTCACAATGGGGCTGCTAGATATAAAAGTTCGATTTTGCCACATACACACCACTTTGCTTCAAGAAAGGTCATCTAGGCAGACATGAGACATCAACTTTTTGTGATTTCTTTTTAAGATGAGTTGGTTCTATATTAATCTGGTGTGCTTAAAATCCCCAAGATCTCTAGAGGGTATATTTACAGTTAACTCACAGTTTCACTAAGCCCCTTCTGTTTTGGGAATTACAGGGAAGAGCCAGACCACCACTGAAGCTGGCAACCAGGTTGTATGACCGGACATTCCAAGTTAAGTAGAATCTCACTTGGATATGTCTTACAACCAATAGTATGTAGGCTTAGAGAGTTACTATGTGACTGTCTTAGTGAGGAATAGAATCACATTCAGTACATCAGATAGCAACCTATTCTCTGAATAAACTACATATTTTTCTGTTTGATGGATTTTTCCTTATTTTGTCAATGTCCTGTTATGTGGGAGTGCCATTTAGAACTGCCATATAGGTAATTTTATAGTGCCAAAGCAAATCATAAAATAAAATTAATAAATTATAGATATTGAATCACATCTTATAAATTCCTTACCAATGTAGTATTGCACTATACTTGATGACATTTAAAAATTCAACATGTTTCAAACTCCTGTTTGACTAAATATTATATTAAGACAGTTCACCTGATTTGTGGATTTTTTTCTGTACATTTTGCTTCGTTTCAAATAAATTTTAACTGAGGTAACAGTATGCTATAACATGTTTCAGGCATACAATGTTGCAATTCTACACCTGTAAATTCATCATCATATTCACCACCAAGTTTAGTTTCTATCTATTTCTATACATTTAAACACCTTGACATGTTTCATCCACCTTTAACCCTTTTACCCTTTGGTTATAACTAATCTGCTTTCTCTAGTAACTTATTTTCTTTGTTCATTAAAGATTATATACATGAGAATGAAATAATGCTCTTTGTCTTTCTCTATGTGACTTATTTGCCTTACCATAATACCCTCTAAACTCACCCCTGTTTTCACAGATAGCAAGATTTACCTTACTTTTCATAGCTATATACTATTCCATTTGTGTATATATGGTCATGTGTCACTGAACAATATTAAGTGATGTGTCACATGTATGACAGTTGTCTACAGGCTATACCCTGTAGTCTAGGTATGTAATAGACTAACCCATATAGGTTTGTGTAATTATACTCTATGACATTTGCAGTAGAATGATATTGCCTAGTGAAGCATTCCTCAGAATATATCCCTCTTGTTAAATGACACTTGGCTAAATCACACCTTTCTCCATCCATCCACCTGTTGTTGTACACCTAAGTTATCTCCCTATCTTAACTATTGTAAATAATTCTACAATGAAGATAAGGATGCTTTCATATTTTCACTAGTGAGTTTGTGTTCCTCAAGTAAATACCCAGACATGGAATAGCTTGACCATAAGTTATTTCTAGTCTTAATTTTTGGAGGAATTACCATAGTTATTTCCATAGTGATCCTATCATTTTACATTCCTTCTATAAAGGGTTCCCTTTTCTCCATCCTTGCCAACACTTGTTGCTTCTTGTGTTTTTGTTAATAGTCATCTTTATAGGTGTGAGGTGATATCTCATTGTAGTTTTGATTTTTATTTCCATAACAGTAAGTTATGATGGAAATCATCTCATGTGCCTCTTATATAAACATATATAACATATATAAATATATATCATATATAAATGAAAAAATATATATCATATATATAAATATATATGTATGTAAAGCTTGCTTGAGTAAAAGAAGAGATCTGTTGGGTCTTTTGCCTTGCTTTTAATCAAGCAAGCTAGTTTTACTTTTATTAATAAATTATGTAAGTTCTTTTATATATTTTGAATATAAAATCTCTTATTGGATATATGATCTGCAAATAACCTTCTCCTATTCATTTGGTTGCTTTTTTGTTTTGGTGATGTTTTCTTTTGCTTGGTTTAGTTCCACTTATTTATTTTTGCTTTTTTCTCTTGCTATTAGAGTTAAATTAAAAAAAATAATAATTGTTCAGGTTAAAATTAAGTAGCTAACAGTCTATATTTTCTCCCTTTTTTTCAGGTCTTAGATCCCAGCCTTTATCCACTTTGAATTAGCATTTTGTGTATAGTATAAGATACTGACCTCATGTCATTTTTTGCATGTGACTGCTTTTCCAACACCTTTTATTGAAAAGACTTTCCTTTCTCCATTATATATTCTTGACCCCTCTTTCATAAACTAGTTGTTCATATATGTGTGGGCTTACTTCTGGGTTCTCACTTCTGATCCACTGGTCTGTGAGTTTGTTTTAATTCCATAAGATGTTATGTACTATAGTTGGAAGTCAGGAAGTATGATACCACCATTTTTGTTGTTTTTTTCTCAGAATTAATTTTACTATTTGTGATCTGGGTGCAGAAAAATTTTAGGATTTCATTTAATCCTATTTCTTTGAAAAATGCCATTCAATTTTGATAGGGCTTGTATTATATATATATATAGATATATAGATAGATAGATAGATAGATAGATAGTTAGTTAGTTTTAGGTAAAATGGTGATTTGAAGAATGTCAAGTTTTCCAATCCACAGTTAAAAAATATCTTTCCATCTCTTTATGCTTCTTGAATTTTTGTATATTTTTCTTTTAATCAATTGACATTAGCTTTGACCTGAGAAAATTTTGAATTAAACTAGAATATATAAACAGAGGACTCAAATATCTTTTTCTAAAAACCATTACTGGATACTTCCCCAGTGCTCCTGGATTTTCAATGGCATTTTTTCAGACATAGAAGACACTGAGAAGAGGAATGTTTTATGTAATTGAAACCACAGGTGGATAGCCCTTGTTAAGCATTGTACTAATACAACATTTTTAAAAATTGGCAAGAATACCATCTCTCAAAAAATTCCTTTACTCATTAACATCTTTGTTATTGGGATAATGGAACTCTAAGAAAGGTTTTTCAGCATTATCCCATGTGTTTTACCTTCTTCTACCTTTTCCATAAATTAATCACAATAAAGTTTTGGAGTCACTGGAAAACAGAAAGATGCATGTTTCCATTTGTATGTCTGGTCTTGCTTCCTCATGGATTTTGTTAGTTTGCAAATGAAACTTGTTCATGTAAACTGTGCAGGCTATGAAGGAGAGGAAAACAGAGGGAAAGAAAGTTGGTAGAGTAAAAGAGGGATTGATGACATACTAACTCAAGAAGTCTTCACTTGAAGAAAATGTAGTCCTAACAAAAAATGAATCATGTAAACAGGAATGACATCGTAACTCACTTATCTTCCTACTAATATTCAAAGCCGCAGACTCTGTATGTTACTGTACCTATTCTAAATTGCCCTTATGTGGAATATTCCATTGGTTTTCTGTGCCAAAGAGAATCTGACAATAAATATGCATTGATGTGGTCAATGGAATATATGTTATCACAGAAATTGAAAGTTGGGTGGTAATAAACTTGAGTTAAAACGTTTATATTTCTTCATGTTTTTATTAAATATACAAGGTACTTATGGTTGCTCCAATTTAACGTTATGTTTACTAAATGATCAGGTCTGTTTGCCATCTGCATAATAGACATCTGTTGAGTATTAGGAAATGTAATCAAGTGTCTTGCCATCATTATTATCACTATTATTATTATTACCAAAGATCGGAGAAATATTTGATGAAGTTCATTCTTGTTTTGTAATCAGTTTATCTTTTTTAGTTGTTGAGTTGTAGAAGTTTAAATATACATATATGTACATACATAAATAATTTTTCAGGATAGTAGTTTCTTATTAGATGTATGGTTTGCAATTATTCTCTCCTGTGAAGTGCCTTTTCACTCTATTGATAGCCTCCATTGATAGCATATGACTGTCATAGTTTTCACTCCTACATTTAGGTCTTTGATCCAGTTTGAATTTTTGTACATGGTGTGAGACAAAGATAGAATTTTGTGGGATGCCATAAACAAATAAGAAATATGAGATGAATAAGGGCACACCCTTATTCATTCCAAACATCACTTCAGCATACTGACGACGGTTCCAGCAGGTTTCTTATCGGTAAATGACTATCCCCTATTCTCCTATGATTAACCCACCTGAGAGATATTTCCTAAAAGATAAAGATGTTTGACCCCATGGTACTTTCTGCTAGATAATAAATCCCCCTGATCCCATGTGCGACATACCACAGGATCTTGGTTTTACTTTCTTTTTCACTTAATTACTACCTCATTACAACTATCCCTGTACCAATATGTTTAACAGATTTGGAAACTTTAATAAACTGGCTTAGTCCATGCTTACTGAGCTCCAGTCTCTATTGAGTTATTCTCCATCTGAGACCATTGCAATTTCTCCCAACTGTTTTTCTCCTCACCCACAGCTGCTAAAAAAATTTCACTCCTTTGCATATGGATAAGCAGTGTTCTTAGCACAATTTGTTGAAAATCAGTTGACCGTATGTCTAAGAGATTATTTATGTACTTCCTGTATGACTTCATTAGTCTCTATGCCTGTCTTCTACCATCACCACACCCTTTTTCTTACTGTACTTTGTAGTAAGTTTTGAAATCAGGGTACATGATCACTCTAATTGGGTATTCTAGTTCAACCATTTAGACTATATAGGAATCTGAAGGTTCCACATGAATTTTGTGATAGATTTTTCTTTCTGAAAAAAAAAAAAAATGTCTTTGGGTCCTCTATACTTTTCTGAAAGAGCATCTATTATATGAATCAAACTTTTACTTTATGTTCTGCTGTGTGATTTGAGAATTTTCATTTGTTCTCCCTTTTACCAGAGTAAATAGCTTTTTATTTGCCTACAGTTTATTCCCTGTGTTTTTGTCCAGTATAAATCAGAGTGGTGGGCAGCAGAGATAAGGTAGCCATCACTTTAAGGCTGGTATCACTGTTTAGAAGTTCTTTCCTTGTCTCTATGCAGAGACATCTTAGGCCTCAGGGGCTCCACCTTTCTGTGTGCTATCTGTGTGGATCCTGAGAAATTCTCCATCATAACCGATGTAAATATGGCAATATGGTTAATAATGCTTCTGTGTAGCTGGTAGGAACACAGCTGGAAAACATAAAGATTCATCCTTTCTCTGCCAACTGGATTTTAATGACCAAACCACAGAGGCTTGGACTATTTACATAAAATGGGACAAATGGAAGAAAAATTCAATATCCCTACCAAAAAAAAAAAAAAAAGAGAGAGAGAGAGAGAGAGACACACACACACACATAGCCATGTGATTTGTAATCTGCAGGACTATAAAACCAATGCTATATTTTAGAGAAAGAAAGTATAACCATTTCTTGGATATGTACAGCAGACACTATTTGGAGTTTTAGTACTTGACCCAATAAACTGCATTATTAAAAATTTGCAGGCAGAAATCTCTTCCTTTTTCCTCTTGGAGGTTTGGTTTGGTTTTATTTTTTTAGCTGTCTTCCAAAAGGAATTCCAAAGGGTTTTTTTTTTTTTTTTTGACAATTTTATCATTTCTGACTTAAGCCTGTTGCAAATCTCTTTGAAACAACTGGACCCAAGGGTGGCTCAGGCAGCTGCCTGAATTCCACACAAATGTAAAAAGTCTCTTCCATTTTAAATGCTATGCTTTGCCTAATAGAATCCAGATGCTTAAACCATTCAAAGATTACCTTTTACAGTGTGAACAGAAGCATGAATGTGAGTGTTATGTTAAAATGTAGTTAGATTCCAATTGTTACTAAGCATTTGAGTGTGACTTCTGAGGAAGTCACAGAAGCCTAGGCAAGGGGAACTAAAAAAAAAAAATTGAACCTGGGAATGTCTTATCAAGCAATCACTGGAGAGAATCATAATTAGATAAAGCCTCTGCAGAATATATGTAATTAACCGTTGAAGAGACCAGGAGGTTCTTTTGAGACTGGTGCAATAACTAGGCAAGCAGGAGCCAGGTTTCTCTCTCTTATAATTTGAAGAGAATTCCCATTATGGGGTGAAATTGAGCCCCCACAACTCAATACTGAGTCAGCTACTGTAACTTATCTTTACTTCCCAACAGAGTGACAAAGAAGGGTTCCTATTGTTTCCACCATGTTGTATATATGGTTCAGGTGAGCTCTCAGACTATTAAATGTATTGTTGATGTACTGGAATTCCCTAGTTTCATCTACATCATCTGTTGTGATTATACATGCATACACAACAATGTGCACCAATATCCATCTGTCATACCAGAATAAGTGACTCCCTTTTTAAGTCTAATGATTAAATCTTAGACTAATTAATGGTAGGATCAATGTAAATGTTTGTATGGCACAAATGACCCCATCACTTCTGCTGCTAGGGGAAATGTTGGGGCTTTTCTTGCAAATAATCTGTGAATATTTGAGTTGATTGCTTTCCTAGAAAAGCAAGTGGATAGGAATATTTTTTACAATTCCTGGCATCATTAAAGAACATTTAAATTTAAGGGTATTACCCATCTACATTGGGCATAAAATTCTTGTGGTTATCTCAGAATTGAGAGTTCTTAACAGAGAAAAGAGATAAGGGGTGTGGCTCAAGATGAAAAGGATAGTCTGGGGGATTTGGTTGGTGGTCATTGTATGTTAACATACAGTTGAAGAGGTGTAAGCCTGTACCTCTAAATCACATACTCATTGTAAACCAACATGATCTTAATTAAAAATAATTTAATAATAAAAAAGCTGAAATTATGAATTGAGAATGTCTGTTGAGATTCCAATTACTTTACCTTGGGGATTTTAAATCCATTATTCAGAAAATTATGAAATTGGATAAATATTCTAAGTTCTCTTTTGATGCTAGTATTTTATATTTCTCCATTTCTCAAATCAAGACAGATTCCCTTCATAGGAAGAGATGTATTTTTTATAACAAGATTATAAAAACTTGTCCCAGAAACTTTAAGTTCTTATCACCTCACCTGCTGGGCTGCTTAAATTTTTGCCAGAGAAATAGTCCTTTTGAATAACTCCAGTATTCAGTCTTCAGAAGATTTAATTGAAAATGCAATATTTGCCTGGCCAGGCACTAAACATTATCTCCTACTAGTATATTAATGTGGAACTGCCTCCTCAGAGACTGGAACTGAGGGAGCACAAGTAGGGGTGTTCAAAGAACAAGGAAACTTGACATGAAGGTCAGGTAGTTGTCTTCAGATAATGGGCTGGGAGGAGCCTCTGAGAGAGGAAGTATGCAAATATTATTTTCCCTTCTCCTATACCTCTTCCTCTTCTTTTTTCTTCTTTTTATGACATTGTTTACGAATTTCATAGTATCTATCCAAAGACACCAAAAATTACTGATAGAAAGTTGTTCATTTTCTACTCCCTTTTTCTTTTATAGTATATTTTGGAAAAGTAAATGAAGGCATACTTCATCAGTGCATAAAGCTGCCTCTGGGTAGTCATGTACTATGAAGAAGCACAAATAGATGAGTATTGGAATTATGCTTCTTCCCTAAGCTTTAGAGTTGTGTCATCTCTTCTTGAAAGACAAATCTGAGTGCTTATTCACATTTTTAGGACTGATACTAGCTTCAGAAACAAAACTTTTCAATTCAGTCCCTAAGCAGTACCACACCTCATTTCCCCTCTCCTGGTGTTACTTGAGGCACTGACAAAGTTGGTGTTTTCATGCCTCTTTCTGTGATGGGAAAAAAAAATGATTTGATCTGTGGGCATCCCTTGTCTTCATGAAGAGGAAGATTTATTATCATTTTCTTCTCCTAATTGTGGAGGGTCTAGAATGTGTAATTGAGATATAGGGGAATTAGCACCAGAGTGGTCAGAAGATAGGGTGATGGAGAGAAATGTCCAAATCAGTGGAAATCAGGTCCTAGGAGAAAAGGATCTGAAGAGAATGGTATTTAGCATGTCAAGAACCAGAGAAATGGAGTGAATGGAACAGTAGTAACAGGTGAAATGGAGGAGGGAGAGAGAGTTCTTCTCAGGTAAGAGAATGGGAGCTCTTTGAGTTGTAGGAAGCTGGAGAATTGGGCAGCCCACAGGATTTTTGACAAATTGGTATGGGCAGTTCCTTTAGATCTTCTTGACTGTTAAAGAGAGGCAAGTCAAAGTGAAAATTCCTGCCCCCAACATCTATCTCTAAAAGCAATTCATCACAAGAAGGACTGTGACATTAAGCAGTTACATTGGTCATTACTTATGCTTTTGTTCTTCATGAAATACTCTTAATTTTTTCTGCCAGACAACAGTTTGCTTCTCCTGCAAGGGCATGCACAAATATTATTTCCTTCCAGTCACTCACATTGGATCACTCTTCCTCAATCCAGCAACTTGTCCTCTCTGAACATCTTGGGAGAACTTTAAAAATTACCCCAATGATTTTCTAATGTTGCCTGGCACATTCATATGAGGAAACATTTTTCTTCTTCTTACACCTTGGTTTGGTCAAGTTTGTGTCTCTAGTACCTCACGAGGAGCCTTGTTGGGTGCATAAGACTAGGACATATTGCATGCAAATGAGTAAGTCCAGTTTCAGTCTTCTCCCAATCAACCCAAATATTCACATTTGTACTGTAGACTGGCTCTGATGAACTAAAACACACATAAGGTTGGAAATATTTTACACAACTGGAGTATAAAGTGTAGAGTGATAAGATTCTGTTCTATTTTTTTCCTTCAAAAATGAAGACAAGAAGACAGATGCTGGTGTCACAATGTATAAATATGAATTCTTTTTTTATATAGTCTGTTTCATACTTGTCTGACTATGTGATTTGGGAAAGTTGTATACAAGAACAAAAAGGCTATTTAAAAATAAATTTTTGTCTTGTTTTACTTGGTTATATTATTAAAGAGGTGTGTATGGACATTCTGGTCAAAGTTAAACGAGCCTGTCAAATCCTTTGAGGGCCTCAGTGGAATATAAATAAAGAGGGAACACACTCTCTGTTCTTGTGGGGAAAAATATCTGTTTGGTATGAGGTTTGTGATAGCAGAATGAGGTGATCCATGGGTCATGGTAGTCACTACTATATAAAGTCTTCACTGATGTAGATACTCCAGATTGTTCCAGTTTGAATTATGCAGTAGTTGTTTCAATTTTAATCCTAATGTTGGGTGATTAAAAACCATGGCTTTGGGATGACAGCCCCACTGTTGGTGGACTCACTAGCAGTCTTAATCCCATTTTTTTCTTCTTGACAGAGCCCTCCAGTTCTCCATTTTTTTTTTTTTTTTTTTTTTTTGGAAATTAACTCCTTTCCCATGTCACTCAGAAAGAATCTCTCTCCACAGGTCCAGGAAAATCTAAATTGGATGCATCAATAGTAATTGGTCTTAGTGTAGGTCAGAGAGATAATGTAGCCAGCCAGAGACCCAGGGACAGTCTTTTGTAGAGTACTGGGAAAGATTTCATTTACTCCTGAGTTAAAAGTGATAAATGACAAAAGCAATCTGGATGCAATGCAGTACTGGTTTTGATTTTTGGAACAGCAAGGAAAAATTGCTAGCATGCTGAAGATGACAGAGCAAAAAATGTGGGGAAAAACTGGTAGGTCCTGGATATTGTGTTTGAACCGCAAATATTAACTGCATTCCTGGAACCCAGCCCCTCTTAGCATTAAATGCCACGTGAGATGAAGAGTATGCTTCATTGTCTAAGACATGCAAGATTGATTTTATTTTTTATTATTTTCTACTAGAGATAAGTGAACTGTTCTAGAGAAATAAGGGTGTAAGAGGAGTAGGAAGATGTCCTCTTATCTCAGCTAAGTTCAGACAGTAAATGAGTGAAAAAAATGATGTTATAATTCAAGTGTAAAATTTTTCTTTCTTTCTTTCCTTTTTTTTTTGGTCTGTCTGAACACTTGACCAGCATGGTGATGTCTATGGCTTCCTCTTCAGATAAATATTTCTAAATAAATAAAATGAATACATAGGCTCACAAACATGAAAGCAATTATATCTAAAACATTCTCAGGTGAAGAACCCTAGAATTGTGCATGTTTGAATATGAACCTAAGGTTCTTTCTCATGAAACTAAGCTCTCTGAACCAGCATGACTTAAGAACTCAAGTTCAGCATCCAGTTGTTCAAGGCCAAAAAGTGAACAGTTATGTTAAACCATTTATATTGTGCTGCAAACAATATTATAATAAATTCAACTTAGAAATAAGCTAAATTTAATTAAGATGTTTTGCTACACACATACAACCAAAATAATCACCAAAGGATAGGAAGTTATTTTTATATATTTCCTTTTTCTTGATACAAATAATTTCACAAGCAAAGTAATTGTTCTGCCTTCTACCATAGCTAAAGGGGCTATGTAGTAGAGGGAATTATTGGTGCCAAGAATATGCCTTCTATTTCTACTACTCAGGAGGTCTAATCAGATAGATTCTTTGTCCAGTAACTGTTCTATGTTAAGATTATGCTACCTTCTTCAGTGACATCAACCTTAACCTATGAATTGATTTGAGCAGGGGGAAGTGAACATACTGATATGTACCACTTCCCAGCTGATGCTTTAGAGCATGTATTATCATTTCACTATCACTCCTTCCCCTCTGTCTTGAAAATATGATGGACCAGAGAGAAGTCACCTCTTTACATGGACTTTGAATGATGGAGATACATGAACAGAAACTGGCCCATATAGGACAGGTTACAAAAATAATATGCCTTTGGTGGTCATAAATCAGTTGGATTTGGAGGTTGTTTATTATTCCCAAAATTTAGTAAAAAATAGTTGATACTGGTTGATATCTATACAGAAATCTTCTCATTGCTCCACAATCACTCTCTCTTCTGTTACTGTGTTAACTTTACATATTTCTAACTTCATTTAAACATCAGATTTATTGTTTTTCAAATGAAGTACATTGAAGCATTCAATTTTGTTTGAAGTGTGCTTGTAAGATTGTCTCTCTTTTTGGCAGATCTGTGCATTTTGTAATTGCTATCTTTATTAGACAAGATGTGAGTGGAAAATGGGCTAGAGGGCTAGACAGATCACTCCCATTATCACAATGTGATGTAGATTCAGCTTGAAGCCATGAAGTCTAGGTAAAGCCATTTTAATTGGGGTATTAACTAACCAGAATTGAAATAAGACATAACCATATACATAAAATAGAAAATCTGGATTAACATTTAGAACATAGTCAATCATCTTGATATTTTTTATTGTCAACACACCCAACCTCCAGATATGAAATTTAAAGTTTTCATCATGGATGGTCTTAGCCATAATGGCTGAAAGTTTATGGTTTTACTAGATCATAGTTGAGGCTCCCAGAGAGGTCATCAAGACAATGATAACAATTTTTAATAATAGGGAGAAATTTTAAGTCAAAATTTTACTAGTGTCCTGGGAGTTACTGGCCTTGATTCTCATTTATCATCATCACATCTGTGTTTTTGACTGGGTTGATAGTCCTTTCATGACTAAACATGAAAGGAATTTTGGTTTTGCAGAATACTGTCAAGAAAAGAGAAAAAGGGGGTCTGTCCTGGCACCATTCCCAGGTTTAAGTTTCTTGGAGATATCTAGGGAAGAGCTGTTATTGACACTGACAGTCAACTGAAATAGGTCAACTCCTGGTGATCCAAGACTGTTTAAGTCCCCAACAACTCAGGTTCTCCTCTTCATCTTGCTTAAACCTTCCTTTGTATCATTTTCCCTTTTACTACCAGAATAGCAAAGGTAGATATCCTGTAGTCAGGATAGTGCTACCAGAAAAACAGAACATGTAAGCCCAATTTTGTTAATTAGTTCAGACAAAATTCATATCATAGATACTAAATAACTGATACTTGAAATTATAAATTAACTTTATGCATGAAAATGTGCTTATCAGTAAGAACCGATTCCAAATAACTTATATGGGTAACTAAGTGACTTCCCTATAGCTTGCCCAGCTGGGGTTCTTTTACACATTCTTAAAGATACTATTCCAGGATCACTTTTCTGTGAATCCTTTTTAAATCCTCAGTTCATGTTTCCTTCTTCTGGACTATGTTAGGATCTTATCCATTCCTTCACCCTTCTTCTATAGCACTGTTGCATTGCATGGTTTTGTTTTTAAATAGAAGGTATATTGATAGCATGACAGAATAATAAGGATGAAAACAGATATCAGATACAGTTATTAAATTCTTCACCAAACACAGAAAATAACCCACAGACTTGTTTAAATAATTTTTGAGTACAAAGCATATAATTTAACTGAATTTCCCCACACCTTTCCCATCAGTTGGTTGTAATGGTTTTGCATGGATGTAGCTTAAGCAGGATGCAGCTTTGTGGGATTCACAAAAGTGATGTCCTGATTTAAGTTTCTAGACTACTGGAAACTTAAAATGAAAGATACAATGTGATTCTAACACAAACTAATATGAATAAATCCAAATAGTGATTATTTAATTGTATTTTTTCATGTTATGAAAAAAGGAGTGAATCTTTTGTTAATGTAATACATTTGTTTTCTTCATTAAAATTTCATTTTGTTGGTTGGTTGTTTGGTTCAACAAATGTTGATTGAACCTCTTTTCTATGTCAGAATTATTAAGGGTTTTATATTTTATTGAGGGAAAAAAACTATAATGTAATCACAAAATTAAGCTCTATAATAAGAAAATCTCTGATTACAATACAAGCTACAGGGTAAGATAAAGAATCACTGGGGAACTAAGTTGCAGTGATCAATCAGGGAAAGAATAGCCTGAGGAAATCACATTCCAGTTGATTCTGAAGTGATACCAGTGTGTCCTACTTAGTTCCTACTATTCAGTGGCTTCCATGTCATGTAGTGACACATGCAACTAATTCTTCTTACCAATGGCCCTTATGAGCTGACCCCTCTCCACTTCTTCAATCTCATTTTTACCCACTTTTCTCATTCTGGCCACACTGTCCTGCTGAGTTTAACCTAAATGCATCAGTGTATACTGTGCCCATCCTTCTTCGTTAACTTGACTGCACTTTAAAATACTATCCAGTGAGGTTAAGATCTGGATATGCATGGTTTGGGAGAGGGTGGTATTGAACTGCTCAAAATCTATTGTGGTAAACTCAATTTTCAGGACAATAATTGTGATTAGGTTCTAAAATTTGGTGTAATCCTGTTAATAAAGCACAGGGAAAATCTGATGCAGACTTTTGGGAAAGAGTTCTAAATGTGAAAGGGAAATCTCTTCCTCAGTTATACACTGTTTTGCTCACATGTGTTGCTTGTTCAGAACCATTGACTCATCTTGGAAGCGCAAAGAGAACGGAGCAAAGGAGAAATATGTCAGATCAAATATGGTAGAACTAGATTTTTGATGATGTCATTCAACAGCTGAATGACTCAACCCTAGCTCTGTCTTGAGTATAATAATCAGTACTCTTAAAGTCTAAATCTGAGTTGAGTGCTGCTACTTGCAGCCAAAACAACATAACCTACATAACCCACCTACTTTCCACTCTTCATTTAATTCTTTTCTCACTTTTTAAGATTTACACTCTAGCCTCTGAGCTTGTTTTTCTATTTTTCAAAGCTTCTATGGAGATTAGTACTATCAAATACAGTATATTGTGGGCCACATTGATGATATTCAAGTTTTTAATAGCTGCATTAAGAAAGATAAAATAATTTTATTATGTTTTATCCAATTTCTATCCCCAAAATATCATCATTTCAACATGTAATCATGATAAAAAGTTATCATTTTAAATGCTGCCAATTTTGACAACCTGAATAAACCTCCAGAGCATTAAGCTAAATGAAATAAATTAGACAGAGAATGACAAATACTGTATTACTTTTATGTGGAATATTTTTTAAGGTCAGATTCTTAAAAACAGAAAAAGTACCAGAGACTAGGGGTTGGGTAAATTAGGACAGCTTGGTAAAAGAGTAACAGATGGAAATCTGTAAGATAAGGAAGGTTCTAGGATCTTAAGTAAAACATAGCAGTTTTAGTTCACAGCACTCTGTTATATAGTTGAAATCTGTCAAGAGAATACAATATCAATTACTCACCTTCAACCAATTGATCTGTGAGTTTGTAGATATCTTAATTAACTAAATGCTAGTAAGTGGTATCCTTGCACAATGCCTATGAAATCAGTACAATGTGCACTTAAACCTTTACATTAAATCAAACATATCTCAATAGCAAGTATTTCAGTAGCTATTGAGGTAGCAAATTTCAAAATGGAAAAAAACGTAGAGAAACTTTTGTTATACACCCTTGGTTTTTATTTTGAGTCTTTCACATCTAGTGTGCACCTTTTACATCTCAAATGTTCAATAGTGCTGAGTGGGTTGTGGCTACTGTATTGGACAGTGTGAGTACGGATAATGAATTATGGAAGCAGGGAGTAGGAAATTCTGGCAATGGTCCTGGGAATAGATGCTGGTTTCTTGGACTATAGTGGTATCAATGAATATGAAGTCAGGGACTTTGATATATATTCATTTTGAAAATAAAGGCAACTAGATATGCTGTGATTTTTACATTTATTTGCTGTGTGATAGCTTACTGAGGACCAGATTATTCCTTTGTCAAGTAGAATAATATAGTACTCCTCTCCTACAGTTAAGAGAACGAGATGAGATAATTCATGGAAAGCCCTTATCAGAGTTCCTGGAACAGGTTCAGTACTTTAAGACACAGAAGTAGTAAACACAGAATTCTAAGACCTCAGAGGAGGCAGAGAGTAGATCTAAAGATTGTAATTAGAGAAAGTCACATTTTAGCAGAGGCCTGAACAGTAAGTAGACTTGTGACATAAAGGAAGTATCTCAGGAGAAGTTTCCAAGATGGCAAATCTTAAGGTATTTAGAAGAAATGGAAAATATCTGGATTTAGATCAAATGAAGGTTGAGTGCAGGGGAGCAATGAAAGATACAGTTGACTTCAACTTTGTGGACAATGGTGTCTCAGCTAAAAAGTTAACTTTTTTTTGTCTGACTAGTGATAACTTTCATGTTAAGCAAGGATATGATATCAAACTACTCTTAAAGGAAGATCAACCACTTGAGTAGTTCTCAGGAACACTTAGAGGAATAGACTCAGAATAACAACTCAAGAGGTGATTGCACTTGTCGGATTGTAAGAAAGGAAAGCCGTGGCATAGATGCAAGCAATATTAAAAAAAATCTTGTTGATTTTGCTTATTTTTAATTAATTACATATATATTTTTTTATCTCTCACAAGCATTCATTAAGTATCTTTTTCTCCCTACCTCCCTCTTAATCTCAGAGCCCTTTGGAAGCTTGTTAATGTCAGTGGTTTTTGAAAAGTATTTTATATTGTTGAATTGTCTGTTATATAAGTGGCCCAACTTTGTTTTCATTATTCTAACTTGTTTTGCTGCATATGATTTTTTCAAGTTCTGCAGCAGAAAGATATATCTACTCTGACATTAAATTTTATTCTTTTGTTTAAATTTCTTTGATAACATTCTGATTTTGCTTCTAGAATTCCAAGTTTTTCATTGTTTTCAAACTTAAAAGATGCACAGACTAACAAAGCAAAACCTCAAATGCAAATATGAAATAAATGGTTAAAAATTTTAACAATAAGATTTATGCATCATGTTGAGATATCCATTATCTATGTAAGTAAATTTTCCAGGTAACTGAAATGTATCCCTCAGAAAACAGAACACTTATAAATCTTTTTTGGTTGTGACATGTCTGCTTTTGTATGCAATATAGCATTTGATGATTAAGCAAGTTACACGGAAAACTTGTGATTATGTGGTAACTTATTTTGATGGGAAGAGCATTTTTATGTAGTAACTTATTTGGCTTAGGAATATACAAACACTGATGTGTGACTTCAGACAAATGGTTTCACATCTCTAGGTGTCAGAATAACATGAATGAAATAAAAGATCTGGAGGCCTCTTCCTACTATGACATTAATCTATTACAACAAAGAAGAGAGAGGTTTCAAGGGGACTAGCATTTCATTTTTGTATGTCTCATTCTGTTACAGAACTCAGAAAACTGGCCAAAATGAGGGACAAAGTGTGCATGCTTATCTTTCCAAATGAGGAAGAGACTGTTTTAGCAAAATATTTACTTTTCTGAGTTGACACTGAAAGTCTGTTTGCCAAAATGGAATGCTTTTAAAATTTCACCAAGCTTAATTCCTCCAAGACTCAAGTTCCCTCTCTTCTCACTGTTATCATAAATAATGTGAATAATCATTTCCCCCTTATAACACCTTCTAGATCCACTGGATGTGACTACAGGAAAAAGAACTCTGTCTATTTCTAAACTATTAAGTTCTCTGGACCTTGGACATGGAACCAAGTCTTATTCTGCACATGTTTTGCAAGTATGTTGCTAAATTGTGTGTGCAGGAGCTGAAAGCTCCATTGAAAAGCAAAGGAAAAAGTGCCTGGTAAAGCAAATTCCTGCCCTCTCTGAGTTGGCAACATGCAGAAATAGCTGGTGATGTTCAGCACTGGAAATAAGGAGACACATACCCCCCCAATCAGTAAGGCTGAGTTGGTGGGTCCTATGAAAGGTTGATCTACTTTCAGATAACTCCCCACAAACATCTCTGCTTTCACTCTTATGTGAGAAAGAAACAAAGCAAATGCACAGAGAAAACAAAAGTAAATTCTTAGATTTTTTACAAGAGAATAGTGCTCATCAGAGGGGAAAGGGAATGGGGATGGAGTCAGGAGTTTCGATCAAATGGTGATAGATGGAAAATAGACTTTTGGTGGCAATCATAATGTAGCACAGACGGATATTAAAGTATAAGACTGCCAAAAATGGGGTGAAGTGCTAAAAAGACACTTCTTGAAAGAAGAAATACAAAATGGCCAATGGCATATGAAAAAAAATGCTCAACATCGCTAATAATTAGGGAAATGCACAGTGAGGTACCACTTCACACCAGTTAAGAACGACCCATATTAAAAAACAGAACAAAACAAAACAAAACAAATGGGCAACAACAAATGTTGGCATGAATGTGGAAAGAAAAGAATACTTTTACACTGCTGGTGGGAATGCAAGCTAGTCCAGCCACTATGGAAAGCTGTGTAGAGGACCCTCAAACTACTGAAAATGGAATTACTATTCCACTCAGCAATCCCACTTCTGAGATTTACCCAAAGGATACAAAACACTTATTTAAAAGGACCCCTGGTCTCAGATGTTTATTACAGCACTATTCATAATAACCAGGAAATATGGGAACAACCCAAATACCCCAAAACTGATGAATGGCTGAAAAAGATGTGGTATATTTACACAATGGAGTATTATTCATCAATCAGTTCATCAATGAAAACAAACATGGCATTTGCAGCAACATGGATGGAGTTAGAAAGAATCATGTTAACAGAAATAAGCCAGAAAGAAAAAGAGAATAACTGGATGGTCTCATTTATATGAGGGATAGGGAAAATAAACAAACAAACAAGAGAAATTTGTAACTGTCAACAAAACTGAAGCACAGAGCAAGAGAGGAGGAAGAGGGTAAAATTGGGCGAGGGATGTGAACAAGGGATTAAGATGGTTCACAGGTAGAGTTTATTAGCAGAAAGAAGTCAGAAAGAAAAAAAACAGTAACCATATGCTTTCATTTATAGATGGGGCATAGGAATAACAAACAAAAAGATAAGAAAAAACCAAAATAAGCTGACAGTGGAGCTGAGGAGGCTACTAGGGAAAGGGTGGGAGAAATTGGGGAAGGGAGGAGTATAGGAAGATTAAGAGGGAGCTCTCGGGGGGCTGGGATGGAGGGAGAACCCCAGGGAATGCAATGATGTAATATATATACATATGTATCTATGTAGACTTATATGCATGAATATGTAAACAACAAAAAGATTAATAAAAAAATAAAATAAATAAAAGATTGTTCACAGGTGATAAGGTGGTGGGAGAACCTCGGGGTAGAAAATGATGTAATCAATATATATAATAAAAATAAAGTATAAGACTGTGCAGCTGACATATTCAATGAAAGAATCAAAACAAAAACAAGCCCTTAAATTTAGAGAATAAGATGATGACCCAAGAAAGAAAAGCAGTGAAAGTCCATTCTCCTCCTTTAATACATGTCCTTGTGTTAAAAAAAGCACAGCAATAGGGTGCTGTTAGGCTACTAGTGTATTCTCTAAGCTATAGATGAGAAGACTTATTTAAATGAATAAAGCCTGTGCATGTGGACCTTTGATAGTTTACAGAGAATTAATTATCAGATAATTTGGAATTACCATACATATCTATACAGACAAATGCATATACTTTGCATACCGCACACACAAATGCATACATGAACACATTTTGCAATTGCAAACAGGTTCATACACTTGCATTGTATATGTGTATATGCACATGTACAGTTTGCACATGTCACACGCATATATATACATACACATAGCTTGCAATTACAGATGTGTATACACACGCACATACTTTGTGATCACATGTGTCCACACATGCATGATATAATTGCACAATACATGCACACCTGCATTTCACATGACATACATGTCTGCATACATACATGAACACGTGTTTTGCATGTAACCCAAGTTAAGTTATCAAAATTGTTATCAAAGAAATATGTTCCTTTTGAGCAAAGATGTTCAACTTTTGGTGAGGCTACATATCCTATAAACACATCATAAATTGAAAATATCTTAATTCAAGATGCAAAATGCATTTAATGCATCACAACAACCTGGTCTACCTTAAATGTGCTAAGATTTCTCATATTAGTCTGTAGTTAGACAAAATATCCAACACAACATCTATTGTATAGCAAAGAGCCAACTGTCTTGTAATATGTTGACTGTCTGAGAGTAAAAGACAGAGTGACTGTGAGGCTTTTCACTATTAACATATGCAGCTGAAAGCAGAGTGATCCTAAAGAAGGTGTGAAGCATTGTGCTAAATTAATCACTGTTTATTGGGAATCCACATTGACAGGGCAATTGCATGTAGAGTGCAGATTCTCTGTCCCCTTCATTGTTAGGCTGACTGGGGTCTGTGTTCACCGAGTGTGACAAGAGACTATCATGTCACTTATCACTAGTCTATGGAAAGGTCAAATTCAAAATTTCATGTCTATTTTCTAGGAAATGTATGACTTTTATATTATCATACATTCAAAAAGTCAAAGTTTGATGAATGAATCAGGGTCTCTATATCAGTGCCTTTACCGTATTTGAATCTCCATTATTGGAACATTTCCCTTTTTTAAAGCAAAAGAAAAAGAAATTCATCCAAGATACTGGAATGGTATTTTTATTCCAAGAGCCTTCTCTGATCATCGTGGAGCATATGCTTAAAAGTGGGTTCACCATGCATTTATGTGATCATTAAGGGTCCATGGGTCTGGTTCTAAAAGAAGTGGTATGATCTCTGTGCTGAAAATGTCCTCTTGTCTTTCCCTTTCCAAAACTGAAATATATATTGTGTGAACACATGTGTGCATATGTACCTGTGGATATGCACCCAGAAATCCTTTTCTTTTCATTCTAACTTGTTTAACAAAGATGTTGAGATTTTACTTTCTGACTGGGACTTTATTGGTAGCTACAATAGGTAGCATAAAAGAGACAATCATGATTCTGTCTGTCCCAGAATTCATGCTTTCATGTTAATTAAACAATGTTGGTTAAACAACTATGCAAAAGTCTGTGAATACCAACTGTAGTAAATGTTTTGAAAGCAAGCCAAGCAAGTTCATTGAACTTGATTAGAAACTAACTTGCTTAGTTCTTGCTTAGTTCTGCTAAGTTCTTGCTTAGAACTTGCTTAGTTCTGCTAAGAAAAATGGCAAACTCTAAGAAGAGATGGTGCAATCAATAAATTCCAAACTAAGAAGAAGCTGACATGACTAGAATTTATCATCAGGAATGTCTTGTCATACAAGTCTTCCAATTTCATTCTTAGAATTCACTGTGTTTTAGAAGGACTTTCGATAAGCTTTCAAGATTCTAAACTTGAGCCTGGTATGTTTTGCAGTTGCCTATTGCTCTGCAAAACTCTTGCTGGCTACTGTCCATGATCAACAAAGTGCTCTTGGAATTTCTTACATGTAGACAGACAGGTTGAATATCCCTAGTGAATTTTCTGAACTTATTGTTTTGCTTGTTTAGGATGCTATGAAAATCCTCTTGGTTGAGACTTAGAGCAACTGTGGATCAATCATGATGGCTAATTCCCAAGGGGAGGACATTTTGATACAGCTGCTCCTTGTAGATACCTGCTTTTTCACTTTCCCATGCATTATATAGCCAGATGTCATGTCCAGTTCCAGTCTCATGGCTTTTCATAACCAGCCCATTTATGTGCTATGCGTAAAGTTTGACATAAAGCCGTCTTTGACCACCATGCTGCAGAATAGGGGGGGTTTACTTTCAGGTGTGTCAGGTAATAGAAAATTTTGGACTTGCATTTTTCCTTTACAATCAGTTTATATCCCTTTAGTGACATTTTCATGACTTTTGTATGTCTGTTTGTAGATTTTTCCCCTTGCATAAGTACACAGGATGTTATTTGTTATGCTAGCTATGTTTATTTTAAGAAACCGGATCATTAAATCCACATCCCATGTTTTAGCAAATGACCTCCACATATAAAATGAGGTGAGGGTTGTTATTTTTAAGAAGAAAGGAAAGCTTTGTGAAAGACCAGTGTGGGTGAGTTTTGCAGTATCTGCTTCTGTTTGGTCCATTGTTCACAGGAAAAGTGCTTATCTGATCTCTGAAATCATGGTTGCTTCATGCTGTACAAAAGCTCAAGTCCCCAAATAATGAGGCTGATGATGATCAGGAATAGTCAAAGGGATAAGTCCTTAATGGAAGAAAACACAGTTTGCTTTGTATATCTTTGAAGAGTTTAAGACCACGGTGATGCTCGCAGGCATTTGGTGTACTGCTGAGATAAGCACGATGCTTTCAGATGATCTTGTGACTCCCACAGCATGATTAGTAATTAGCCCAAGATTCAGTGGTAGCTCAGTAAATCTCTTTATTATATTAACAGATAATTTAATTGCCAGGAGTTTGCTTTGCTTTTTTGCTTTCTTAGGTATGATGTGAATTTCTCAGCTGGAAAAATCCCTCACTTGCTGACTTCTGTGGAGTTTGTAGTGTGCTCTGAGCTGTGGATTTTATTTCCTGCTGTAATTTTGTGCCTGTGGTAAATCTGACTGTGTCAATAAAATTCTCTTCTTGTAGTCACCGGTAATACCCAGTATCATCTGGGCACACAGTTGCCTTATCTTGTTGGCATGTGGATAAGTGACCAATTCTAATTTTGTTGGAATGCTCTGGAAGCTTCACCTCTAGTCAACCAAGCCAGGAAGTATGCAGACACAGTTGGGGGACAACACCGCAAAGAACACAAAGAATGAAGTTAGTCATGATCTCTGCTGTTCTTATAAGCAACTAAAATATGCTATTGTAGCTGATCACATACACAAGTTGGGTTAGTAGAAGTTCATTTAAAGACTTAAACTGTCAAAATCTGTCAGCTGTATGGATAAATCTGTACCCCATGGACTCTCCACTTTCAGACAGACCCTTCTCATCAGTGAGAACATGATTTTATATGGAAGAATAAACAGATCATTAATGTTTGCTAGGAATCCATAGTCTTGATTTTTCATTGCTGTTCATGAGAGGGAAACATGCTATTCCTAATTAAAAAACAAAGAAATACGCCCTGTGGTTCAATTTTGAAGTGGCCTCGATAAATTCTAGCGCCCTTGGAAGTCACCTTGGGAAATACAGAGTGAAGTATGGCAGTAGGAATTACCCTCAAGGGGATGGGGGGAAAAAGGAAGTGCCCATGGTGAAGTACCCACATACACATATCCACATGTGGTATAAAAGAATGCTAAGCCAACAAACAAACCGTGCAATCTACTTGATGCCACCAAGTCACCTTCAAGTAAAAGATGTATGAGTGTGAGTGCAACAAGAACAAAACTGGGCAAGTTAGTATTGCAGTGGGCAAGAAAAGTGAAGGTGGGAGAGTGAAGTAAAAACTACCCTATAATTGCAGCTGAATTTTTCAGTCTTTTCTCACAGCCACATTTTCCTCACACTGGCTCTGAAAGAGTGGCATGACCCTAAAAATAGACTCAGGTCAGGGAGAGTTCAGCCAGAGAGGCAACCCAGGCATTTACTCAGGGCAGGACTGTGTGTGTTGGGGGTGGGGAGGGGGAAGGGAGGGGGTCACCGGGGAAGCATGTAGTTCTGAGGTGTCTCCTCTAGCATCTCCTTGGGTTCTGTGCCTGGTCCTGAAGATACCCAGCCTGTGTGCTCTCTGCTTGGGAATCTCAGTGATGTTAACAAGGTTTTATTGGGAGTTTTGTGTGAATTGCAAGGGTCCCAAAAGTCACATAAATTTGGTTCTCCACCTCAGTTCATTTATAATGTCTATTTGAATTCCCTGGTAGACAGAGTCCGAGATGTGGAAGGAAGTTTATTAGGGAGAGTTCTAGATCACCGCAAGTGCAGGAGTGAGGGAAGCAGGGTCAGGACTACAGAGGGAGAGTCAACTCTCTGTAAGTTTGTACATACCATAGGTATCAGTCTATCAAACATGTGGAAAGCTCCAGGACAGGGGTATTCATGCCATGTCATTATGTGAGGTGAGAATACCTGGACTTTATACCTGCTGATTACTCATTAGTGGCAGTTCATCTCCCAAAAAGTGGCCTGACTTCAATGAAAGTAACTTCTTCAGTCAAAGGCAATCTCAGAGATGGACCTAGCTGAGAGCTGTCAGGTAACAATGTTGAGTCTTGAGGAGTGGAAGCTGATGGTGCCCTTTTAGATCACATTCAGAGAGAAGTAGTACCAGCATGTCTTGGAAGGAATTTTGGATGTGGCTTATGTGGTTTCTGAAGACTGTAGGCATATAAATGCTGAGGAATTGAATGAGTATGGGGTACTCAGGGAATGCTCAAGCATCAGGCAGTCCTGGAGAGCTAATTTGAGAAATGGGAAATTTGGGATAGTTAACAAGAAGATAGAGACCAATGCCCCAAACCATTGGTAAGACCAGTGGATGAATGGATAAAGATGTGAGTTATAGATGTAGGTGCTGATATAGATATAAATAGATAAAGATATGGATATAGATATCAATATACAATAGAATACTGCTGAACAATAAAAAAAGATGATATTCTGCTCTCTGAAATAACTTGGGTGGACACTGAGGGGATTATGCTAAGGGGAAATGAAACAAAAGGGGAAAGGAAAGAACATATAATTTCCCTCACATATGAAATATAAAGAAACAAAAGAACAAACCATATGAAACCAAACTCTTAGTTTGGAAAGCCAAGAGGGTGGCTACCAGAAGGGAAGCACACAGGGAAGTGAGTCCATCATGAAAAGGGGGTAAATTGTAGGGATGGGTGGAAGTTAGAGTTTCTGTGGGACTCATGATATGTACTCTGAAGGTGCTGTAATAATAGACACATCTGAAGTTTATGCAATGTTATAAAACAATACTGCTTTAATTAAAAAAAGGCATGATGGGAGAATTTAGAAGGATATATAAAATTTCTGGTGAACAACATGAATGGTTGGGATAAGACAGTAATAATCTTGTTTGCTGATTATAGGCATTTAGTAGAATGGTTGGAACAAAGATGTGTATATAGTAGGTGAGATGAGGTAGAAGAGTAGCAAGACTGGAGAATCTGGGAATAAATATAATTATTTCCATTATTTGTTTTAGAAATTAATTGACATCCATTCTATATACGATAAAATGTACCCATTTTATGTGTATAGCTCACTGACTTTGACAAACATAACCACCACTCAAGATATGTAAAGCTTCTCTCATCCCTATGCCCTATCATCATCAATATTTCCCTCACTATTGAGTATGTAAACAAAATCATAAAATGTACACTCTTTGTGTCTGGATTCTTTCATGTAGTTATTTCCTTTTTTAAAGTTTCTAACGAGTTGCTGTTGTTTCATATAAACCAAATAGGTATTTGTATATTCAGTTTTTATCCTGTGACTTGGGAAAATTCTCCTATCAGTTTTATTTTTTGTAGATATCTTTAGCTCTTCTATATGTCTATGCATGCCTTGTGTAAAGAAGGACACTTTTACTTATTATTTCCCCAAATGAATACATTTTACTTTTTTTTCTTGCACTAGTTCAAACTAGGACTTTAAGAATAATGTTGGGTAGAATCTGATGAGAAAAAACATCTTTCTTTCTCTTGGCTTCAGGTGAAACATTCAATCTTTCACTATTATATATGATACAATGTGTAGGTAGGTTTTTTTACCCCCCCCATGCTAAATTTGATGAGATGCATGGTTTCTTTTTAGTAACACTAGTGTATTGCATTTTATCACATGCTATTTATCTGAAGGTGTTGACATGATCATATAGCTATTTTTCTCTATTCTTTTAAATTGCATGGATTGATTTTCAAATATTAAAACTAGTTTTCTTTGGGGCATAAACTTTACTTGATCATGATGCACAATAATGTGTATATGTGTATATATTGTTGGATTTTGCTTGCTGATATCCTAAATCCTAATGTGGATTTTTAAATCAGTGTTCATGGGCACTATTGATCTCTAGTTTTTCTCTGATACTTTTTTTCTACTCTTTGTATCAGCTTATGGCAGTTTCATTCTGAAGGAGTTATTATAGAAGATTGCTTAGTTTATTTTTTAATTTTCCTATAGAATTACAGTAAATATTCTAGAAAACAATCAGGGCCTTAAGTATTCATTAATGGAAACTAAAGTTATTTATAGATAAAGGGTTATTCATATTTTAAGTTTCTTCTTGGGTCACTTTGGTAAGCTGTAGTTTTAAGGAAATTTATCCATTTCATCTAAATTATTTAATTTTGGGCATAAAATTGTTCTTTATATTCACCTTTTAATGTTTCAAAGCTTTCAATGTCTACAGTACTATTCCTTTTTTCATTAATAATATTGGTAAATTACTTTTAATTGACCAAGCTAGGATTTAATTTTGATTCATTGATATTCTCTATATCTGTTTTCTAATGTATCAATGTCTTTTCTACTTTCTTTAGCTTACTTTGGTTTTAATTTGATCTTCTATTCCTAGATTTTAATGTGTCCATTTACATAATTTTTTATTTTAAATAGTTAAAACTATAAATTTTCCTCTAACCTATTAATTTCCAAATGTGATCCACAGATAACTTTAAGAGGTTTGCAAGAGTTGAATATTCATGACCTTTTAAGAATTTGCTTTTTAAGAAACTTTGCTTTGAAGTTCCAAAAAGAATGATAGATATATGTATAGGCACCCGGTTATTATATAGGGAAGTTACATTAAATTGCAAGAGTAGACATAACTTTTAGAGTCATACAGTCATAGTAAATGATATGGCAATTTCACTTTAAAAGACTTTTGATAAAGCTGGAGAAAATAGTAATTTTAGAAAATATGTATCTTTAAAAAATTTGGGGTTATGTTTTTATGTTATAAACTGACTAAAATAATTCAGATTTACCATATACCCTTCATGCTGTTATCGTACTATTTTTATTTTTATATATAATAAGTAGCATAACATATATGTGCTATTTACTGCATGTAATAGAATAATTTCTCCTCAACACTACACATATGTAGTAGATACAGATATGTTAACCTGAGCTACTATGGGAAACAACTTTATTACTTAAGTAATAAACCCTTTCCCCTTAATGCCCTTCAACAAGATTGTTGCTTTTACTATATTCTGCATTCCATTCTGGATTTCCTCTAATTTCCTAAATTGTTTTTAGATTGCTCATACATTGAAGTTTCCTCTTGGTGCTGTACAGTTCCATAAGCTTTGATAAAAGCATGCTGTCATCCACCCACCATTATGATAGGGTACGAATTAATTCCCCCACTCTAAAAAGTCTCCTGTCTTTCACACGATCCTTGGCAAATATTGATCTGTTTACTACCTCTAATTTACCTTTGCCAGAATGCCATGCAAACAGAAACACACAGTACGTAACCTTTTCAAAGTGGCTTCTTTCATTTAACATTATGCATTTATGTTTTATCCATGCCTTTGTTGGGCTTGATAATACATTCCTTTTGTTTCCATTGTATGGATGTGCCATGATTTATTTATTTATTTATTTACCCCTCAAAGCAAGCATCTTGATTGCTTCCAGGTTTGGGCAGCTATAAATAAAACTGTTAACTTTCACCTGCAGATATTTGTGTTGACATGTGTTTTCAAATCAATTGGGTAAATACCAAGAAACAAGATTGGTCTGTTATATGGTAAAACTATAGCCAGCTTTGCAAGAAACTGTCAAACTGTCCTCTAAAGTGATTGTAGCATTTTTTATTCTAATCAATAATGAGTATGAATTTCTGTTGCTCCACATCAATTGATAGTAAGTTTCTCTAATGGTGGATGATAGAATCTTTTGTGATTTTAATTTGAATTTCTCTAATGACATGTTATTGAACATTTTTAATGTCCATTTTCTATCTCATCTGACAAATGCAATTTTTCATAGCATATAATTTGTGCACCAACATTCAGAACTGCTGAAGAACAAACATCAAGAATTCAAATACCAAAGTATTCAAAATAATTGATGTATACACTTAAAAAATTACACATAGGTAAGCACAAACATAGGCTAGTGGATTTTATCTAATGGGTGTAAGAAAACTTCACTGATATTGCTCAAGATTTTGCATTGCTATTCACCCTTTGAAAATAAACTGCTTTTTATTCTGGAATACTGTGAAAGAAAAATACTTATAATTACCTGTAAAGACTATTGAAATACTCCATCCTATTCTAAATATAAGTATTTGTAAGCCTGAATTTTCTTCATGTCATTGCAGCCTCAAGTAATAGATTAAAATGCAGAACCAGTTGTGAAAATTGAGCTACCTTGTAATAGACAAGATATTAAGAGATTTGCAGAAAGTAAAATAATATTTCCATTATTTTTGAGAGGATATAGAACAATATTTATGAAAACATTTCAGCTATGTTAATAAACAATGAATTTATTTTATTTCAAAGTTTAGAAAGTTATGTATTTTAATTTCTTAGTGATAATTATTAATATATACAATGCACATAAACAAAACCTATTACAGTTGTCAGTAATTTTTAAGATTTCAAGGTGATCTTGAAATGAGATTGTGAATCATTGTTTTAAGTACTACTTTAACATTGTCCCATAAATTTGAATATATTTGAATTTTCATTTAACTCAATGTATTTTCGAAATTTTTGTCTGATTCTTCTTTGTTCCACAGTTATTTAGAAGTATGCAATCTGACTTCCAAATATCCAGACATTTTCCAGATATCTTTCTGTTTTTTATTTCTTGCTTAATACTATTGTGGTCAGAAAACATACTCTGGTTTCAATCCTTTCAAATTTATTGAGGCATTTTTTATGACCTACCATATGGTATATATTGGTAAATGTCCCATACGCTATTGTTATGTGCTATAGCTCTGTTTGTAGTATTCTACACACCTTCTGGATTGACCATTTTTATGCTTGTTTAATGACCTTCTTTATCTCTAGTATTATTTCTTGCTTTTACTCTACTTTTTCTAAAACAATGTAGCTAATTCAGTTGCATCTTTTTTTTTTTTTTACTATGTAGTCAACATTCTCTCCCTTTTAATGGTGTGCCTAATGCATCTATTTTTCAATAATTGCTGACAAGTTTTGTCTATTTGCTTTATACTTATCCCAACTGTTTATTGTTCTTTCCCTCTTCTTTGGGACTACTTTATTGCTTTTGGCATTCCTTTTTATTTCCTTTATTAGCTTATTAACTAACAAATCTTTGTATTGTTGTTTGTTTTTAATGGTTATTGTACGCTGTGCAGTCTAATTCAGTAGCCACTAGCCATGCGTGACTTTGTGCCTTAGTTCAGTTCCATAGTCATATATATATATATATATATATATATATTCCCAACACTCATTGTCTCAGTGTGATTAGGGACTACCATATTGGGAAACCTAGATACAGAATATTTCCAAGAAGTTTTATTAGGTAACTATGTACCAGAGTTAATATTATTTATCTTCACCTTTTCACAGACTACATTCCAGTAGTACTATACCCCATATACCATTAATGCAAAAGCCTATTTTTTGTATTCCTTTTCTTTGTGCTTTTGTCATCATTTTAATTCTGCATGTTTTGTCATAATATATTATTCTGACTTTAATAATAAAAATATTTAAAATCAATCAGAAAAATATATTTCATATTTACTGTGTTATTTACCACATATAATTTTTATTTCTTTATTTAACTTTGAGGTCTCTCTGTCATTGGTTTAAGATTATCTATTAATATTTCCTGTTGTCTAGTTCTATTGGTTACAAATGATTTCAGTTTGGGTTTATCTAAAAAGTTGTGTGAATATTCTTGTCTTTATTACTTTGTACACTTTATGTGTTGGTTTTCTTTATATTTATTTCTTTTTCATTTGCTTTCCATAATTTGAGTATGATGTGTTTTGGTATAGTTTGCATTGGTTTTATCCAGATTTGGGTACATTGATCATTTTGGATTTGTGGTCTTATTCCTTTAACCAAGTTGGGCATTTTTTGTCATTCTTTCTTCAAGCATTTTCCCCCTCCATTCTTTGTTTCTGAAGCTGTACAGTTGATATTGTCCTATGGGTCAAACTGATGCCCCACTCATTCCTTTTGCGTCTTCTGCCTGTTTTTTTTCAATCTGGACTCTTTCTGCTTTCCTATTTACATGTTCACTGACCTTTTCTTTTTCAGTGTTCAGCCTGTCAGTATGTCCATACAGTGAATTTGTTGGTTCTTAATTGTATCTATTTCAACTCCCGAGACTTGGGTTTTTTAGATATTTTCATATTCTCTTTATTATAGTTATATTTGCCTTTAAACCCTTAAACATATTTAAAATACTGATTTTACATATCTTAGTTTTTTCAGTTGGGTGATGATGTTTTTCCTGTTGATGGATCATGGTGTGTATTTTTTTTTTTCAGCTTCTTTACATAGGTAACAGTGTTTGATTAGACATTATACGTAGTCATTATTCTGATGTAGAGTGTCTGGATTTTGTTTTCTTTCTTTAAAGATTGTTGAATTTTAATTTTGTACTTGGGAAGGAGTATATTTAAACTTCTGAAATTTATTTTGAGGTTTTATTTGGGTTTTATTAATACTACCTTTACTCTGAGGCATTAGCAATTTGAGGTTCATACCAAACATTTAACTATTCCACAAGGTACTGCTACATAAGTAAGTCAGAACATAAATGTTTCACAAAATTTTACCACTTTTAGAAATTTCTCAGGTTTTCAACAAAAATCTTTACAAATAAAGGTTTCTCTTTTTTTGGCAGTTTACTTTGTAAGATCATGGAGTCTTACCCTGTACATGGCATGTAAGTATGAGATTCAAGTCAACACTTAGGGGTCTTATGCACACACCTGAGGTTTTATCTCTACTTAACTATCTCTTAACTGGTACTATATTTTAGAAATCCTCATGGCTTATTTTCTATGAATTCTAATCTCTGTATCCTCAGCTTAGGGAAATCACAATGACCTGCTCAGCCTTGCCCTTCTTGTGCCAGGATCTAGTAAAGGTCTCCAAACAAAAATCTGGTGTAATACATTCTATGAAGCAAGCATCACTCTCATACTAAAACCAAATAAAGACAGTACAAAGAAAGAAAACTATAGACCAATTTCCCTAATGAACACAGGCACAAAAATTTTAAACAAAATCTTGGCAAACCAAATCCAACAATGTATAAAAAGTATTATTCACCATGACCAAGTGGGATTTATCCCAGGGGCACAGATGGTTCAACATTCGAAAATCAATTAATATAATCCACCACATCAATAAGGAGAAAATAAAAAAAACATATGGTCATATCAATTGATGTAGAGAAAGCATTTGATAAAGTTCAACACCCATTTATGATAAAAGCTCTTGAAAAGTTGGGGATAAAAGGAACATATCTCAACATAATAAAAGCCATCTATAATAAACCTACAGCAAACATCATCTTAATGGGGAAAAACTAAAATCATTCCAACTAAGATCTGGAACCAGGCAAGGATGCCCACTCTCTCCACTACTTTTCAACATTGTACTGGAAGTTCTAGCAAGGGCAATAAGAAAAGAGAAAGACATAAAAGGAGTACAGATAGGGAAAGAAGAACTGAAGCTCTCATTATATGCAGACGATATGATTCTTTGTGTAGAGAACCCAAAAAAATCCACAGAAAAACTTATTGAAACAATAAACCTGTTCAGCAAAGTAGCTGGTTACAAAATCAACACACAAAAGACAGAAGCTTTCCTATACACAAAAAGTCAAACAGAAGAAGAAGAAATTAAAAAACATACCATTTAACATAGCACCGAAAAAAAAAACAAAAAACAAAAAAAAACCTAGGGGTAAACCTAACAGTACACGTGAAAGATCTATATAAAGAAAACTTCAAAACTCTGCTAAAGGAGATAGAAGGAGACAACAGGAAATGGAAAGACATTCCCTGCTCATGGATTGGAAGACTTAACATCATCAAAATGACCATCCTACCAAAAGCAATCTGCAAATTCAATACAATCCCTTTAAAGATTTCAACAACATTCTTCAAAGATATAGAACAAATATTACAAAAATTTATATGGAATAACAAAAGACCTCGATTTTCGAAAAACCTCCTGACCAGGAAAAGAGAGAATGGAGGAATTACTATTCCAGACTTCAAACTATGCTACAAAGCCATAGAAATCAAAACGGTTTGGTACTGGTATAAAAACAGATAATCAGACCAATGGAACAGAACTGAATCCCCTGAACTAAAGCCACACATACATAGTCAACAAATCTTTGACAAAGGAGTGAAAAACTGACATTGGAACAAGGACAGCCTCTTCAATAAATGGTGCTGGGAAAACTGGAATAAGACATACAAAAAAGTGAACCAAGATACCTTCCTCACACCATGTACAAAAACCAATTCAAAGTGGATTAAAGACTTAGATGTAAGACCTGAAACCATAAAATACATAGAGAAAATCTGGGCAAAACCCTTCATGAGTTAAAATCAGAAATCCATTTTTGGCTACATCCATAGATGACAAAAATATGAAGGAAAACATAAACAGCTGGGATGACATAAAACTAAAGAGCTTCTGTACAGCAAAAGAGACAAAAGAAAAAACAAAAAGAATTCCATCTGAGTGGGAAAAAATTTTCATCCTCCATATAAATGACAAGGGTCTGATAACAAATATACACAAAGAACCTACACAACTTAACAAAAATAGAGCAAAGAACCCAGTTGAAAAATGGGGAGATCTAAAAAGACAATTTTCCAAAGAGGAAGTTCAAATGGCCATCAGGCACATGAAAAAATGTTCAACGTCATTAGCAGTAAGGGAAATAAAAATCAAAACCACAATGAGATAGGACCTTACACCCATTAGAATGGCCCACATCCAAAAATCAGACAACAACAAGTGCTGGCGTGAATGTGTAGAGAAAGGAACACTTTTACACTGCTGATGGGAATGTAAACTGATCCAACCACTATGGAAAGCAGTGTGGAGGACCCTTAAACTAATAAAAATGGAACTACCATTTGACCCAACAATCACTCTTCTGGGAATCTCCAAAAGAGACCTCAATGTGGGTGCAAAGGGACATCTGTGCTCGGATGTTTATTGCAGTTCTATTTATAATTGCACGGTCCTGGAAATAACCCAAATGCCCCAAGACAGATGACTGGATGAAAAAGATGTGGTATATATACACAATGGAATAATCAATAAAAAATGACACATCAATAAAAAATGACAAACTTGATGATATTTTGGTAACATGGATGTACCTAGAATAAATCATACTGGCAGAAACAAGTCAGAAGGAAAAAGACAGAAACCAAATGAAACTAATATATGGACAACCAAATGAAAGTATACAACCTGGGGAGGGGACCAGCTGGAGTGGCCAGGGAGGAGGTGGTAGGGGACCCCCAGGAACCACAATGATGTGAAAAAAAAAATATATATGTATAAATAAATTATTTTTAAAAATATGGTGTAATAGAAATGCTGTTTGTTTTACTTTTTTTTTCTTTTTTACAAATTATATTGTTGTGGTGAAAACTTTTCAATGTCTTGACACTCTTGATTCATCTCTTTAGTCCAGTCTTCTATTTGCTTAGAACAGGAGAGCAAGTTGGTACACTTAATCATGGTTAGAAGTCAAAATTTAGTTTTTGAACACTATGAGAAAAATTGAATATTTTTTGAGAAAAACTTATTTTTGAGAAAAACAAATGGATTATATGATGAACTAATTGGGATAAAGAAAGCCATCTAGGAAGTGGTGATTCAGAAATATGAGTATAGACTAATTTGAGTTAATGGTGATAAAAAAACTTCTCTTTGTGTATTGTTCAGAAGTAGGCACATCTGTTAAATATTCAATTATAGGTGAAGAGATTTAGTAACTGGGATAAATCAAATCAACTGGAAGTGATAGCACCAACCGTTAACTTTAAGATCTGATTTTCTGCAGAATCTACACTTTTCCCTCAGCCACATTTCCCTTATAGAGTGATGAAGATTTGGATTCTAGAAACTATATTTGTATTTATGGAGACATATTGGCAAGAGGAAAATAATTTACCAAAAGCTAAAATACTTTACTCAAATGGAATTAGAAGTTATAAAGCCCTGAAATATCCTACGGAGATCCACCAAAGTGGAATTTGGAGGTGACACTTTGCCACATGGCAAAGAGACTGGTTTGTTATAGATATGGCTTAATTCCAAATACCAGATAATGTCCCATTGCCAATGGTGCATTCATAGATGGTGTGTCTAAAGCTTGTTTATTCGATTTTCTGTTGACATAATAGTTTGTTGGTTTGCGCTTTTACTAAACATATGCCAAGTCCATCTTCTCTTTTGTTATGAAAGTCTCAGAATGATTTTGGGAATGGCAGAGAAAATGGAGCAAGGTTTTCTTTTATGCCCAATCCATCAACAGCTCGGATATGTTTGTATTTCTTTACAAGAATATTAGTGATTGCTAAAATGGGTAGACAGAGTATAAATGTCCAAAATGGGCTTATTCCATGAACTAGTTGATTTTTATGAGAACTAAATTACTAACTTTTATGCATAGACCCTGCTATTTTAACACTGGGCTAGTAATTACATTGATCCTCTCCAAAGTTGAGTAGTGTAAGTATAGCATAAAGACTTCTTTGATGATATATTCTTAAGGCCATTTTATTTTTCCTCCTTTTTATTTCCTTTTCTTTCATCTATACTACTTCTATTATTGGGTCATAATGGGTCTTCTAACCCTAACAATTAGATTTTGATAAGTCTTTTTGTAGCTGGAGATCTGTAAACAAAAAGGTCCTGAGAGAGCTTGCTTATGTATATAAATCTATTGCTTGTTTATTTAAAGAAATAATAACTAAATAAATTATCTGAAAACATTAACATGAGATAGCTGATAAATCTCAGAGAACAACAAAGCAGTTGATATGATATTATAGAATCTTTTCTAACAGATAACTTAGGGACATCTTGAAAGCCTTAGACACAACAGATGTTGAGCAAGGTTCCTAATCTCTTTCTTTTCTACCTATGGTTTATAGTAATATTTCAGAATAAGTTGACAAATCCTTTAGAAAATGGCCAATGACCCACTGGGCTCTTCACCCTCTTGAAAAGCCCTGGCAAAAGTTAGTTTCCATTGCAAATGCCAGAAGATGGATCAGGCTCATCCCTTTGACCCCACTTAACTGAGCTACAGATGTTATTCATATTCATCACAATGTCCAACCCTTTGACAAAAGTTACAGAGTTCCTTGGCTCAATAAAAATCATGTGTCATCAAGTTCCCTGGGTTAAGTGCATGCTACTTAGAAAACATTTCCCTTTGTCTATTTGTTTGATGAGATGCTTAGAGACCTCCAACATCTGCATTTTGGCCACAGCCTATATTCCTTATTCCACTGCCACCAAATGCCCTTCTCTTGGTTCTCCAAGGTGCTTGCTCTTTTCAGCTGTACACTTCATTTTCTTTTGGCAACTCAATATTTCCTTGAGTCCAGTGGCATGTTAATATTTTCTACCCAAAGTGCAGAATGTTGGGAACAGAAGGAGGAGGCAGTGTAGCTTCACACAGTTTTATTATTTCCTGCACTCATTCTCAATCCCAAAGGCTGAAGATTATTTCCAAATGTGCCCTGCAGCCAATCCCATCATTACATGGATATTAGGTCCTACAACGCAGCATTGTGGCTTAGGCATCTCTGTGCCTCATGAGACTGTGTGTGGGTTAAGTTCTGACATTGAAAAAAAAAAAATAACAGCCTTGTAGAACTGATTGAAAACATACACAGCGTGGCAGGGCATGCATGTGAACCTAAGCCTGTGGCTTCTTGATTCAGAGAGAAAACATCAACATCTGGTGTTGTAAATAATAATAATAATAATAATAATAATAATAATAATAACAATTACTTGAAAAATAAACACCTTTTTAAATTCCACCATGGTAGCATGTAGAAGTTGTCTTTAGCCACAAAATTTAGTCTGAAGGATGATCAGCTTTCATGCAAAGGTTCTACTGTGGGAAACAAGTCATTTATGGTAAATAATGGTACCTCACTTTGACTCTCATCCTGGGGGTCATGTGACAACACTGACATCATCGTTGGATGATGTCATAACCAATGTTATTCTTTTCCATAGAAAATCCAATCATAGCTTGAACAGAAGGAAAGTTGTCTCTAAGAGCAACTTGGTATTTTTTGTCTGTGTTATTGTGAAGTTAAAAGTTAATCAAATTTATGCAGCAAAAAGTTGAAATAAAAACAAGAAGAGTAAGATAATGTATGCATATAGAACTTCTCCTAATCTGGGTTTAGAACATATTTCTCAAATTCCTCATCTAGATTATACATATTCTTCTTGAACACTATGTTTCCCATTCTTTCCACTCTATGTCACATTGCTAATGCCTGCACATACTTTCTCCTTCACTGATGCTGTTCTCCCTTCTTTTTTCTTTATATTTAAAATTATTTTTTATTATTTTTTAAACTTTTTTTCCTCACATTGTTGTTCATTTTTGTACAATATTTGATTTCTTCCCTCATAAATCTCTCACCAACACAAAACCCATGAGTTTCACTAAATTCCCTTGTGTTCTTCTCTGTCCTAATTTATTTGAGGGGCTTTCCCTGACTATCACTGCATGGGCTAAATTGCCCTGTTTTCTGGTTTATTAGTAGTCTGTTCATAACTTTCATACTGCACTGACCCCATAGTCTTGCCTCTTGTCTCTCATTCTGTTGCCATGCTATTTCCTCTTCCTATATTAAAAAGTCTGTGAAAGGAGGGACATCTCACTGAATTGTCACCTTCAAGCTTAGCTCCTAGTAGATTTTCAGTAAACCTCTAAATGAATTAACTGTTTAACTACAATCTTCAATCAGTCTTATGAGAATTTCTGTGGGATCACTTTCAGAAAATAAAAGTCAAAGTAGGGAGATCCTTTCTGAGGCAATGAATGTTGTGTGTTCAGTTGAGCAGTTAGAAGTCAGTTATACCTCTGCTTACCATTTGTAGTGCACTAGTTGTTACTTTACCCCATTGAACTCCCCTTTTATCTTATAAATCTAAATACTCATGTTACCCACCAAGCAAGTTGCTGTGAGGTTCAAATGTCATGATTTCTATAAAGTACAGTAGCATTCAACAATAGCTGAGACGGTGATAGAAGTGATCACACTTATATTTAGAGATTGTGTTTTCACTCCATCACCAGCATATGTAAAGCACACCAAGTGAGGATATTTGTCTATTTTCATTCCAAGTTTAGAAAAAATGCTTAGAAAGTGCCAGGCAGATAACTGGCAGATAACTCAGTCAGTGCTTGTTGAACAAATACATGACTGTGAGTTGTTTTTCCATCAGTGACAGTGGATTATACAGCTACAGGCACACTACTGGCTCTTCTGAATATTTGTAGATAGTTGACTGGATGGTGGACATAATTTTATAAACTGCACAGGAACCAAAGCTGATAACTTTATTCCTGAAATTGCTTGAATAGAAGAGTATACTAGCACTGCAGAAGAGTAAAATAGAGAGTGTAGGGAATTAAAATAAAAAAGAAGCCAAAAGACAGAACAGCTAACAAACCTGTAAGAAAAGCCATGTGTTGAAATTACCCAGGGGAAGCAGAAGGATATACTGAATGAGCACAGGGGCTTCTTTTCTGCACTTTAATGATCCACGAAAGAGATTTACAGACCTGAATGCACTGACCTCAGCCAAGTCTTGGCTTCTGAGTTTCCCCCATTTTGGCCAGTCTGCTTACTTCATTCACAATGGCAGAGCCTTCCAACCCCCTCCTGCCCCCACCCCTCTGATGCTGGAAGTGATTTGGATTTAGAGGAAGTGGTTGACTCCTGGAGGTAGGATGTGCCCACTTGAAGGTAAAGGCAACAGCTAGGCTATACACAGGGCATAAGCCAAGTCAATTCAGCCTTACAGCCAGGCTGGCCATGTGAAATCTGACTTCCCTCTTTGCTGACTTGGCCAATCTATCAGTGGTCACCCCAGGATCACAGGAAGCACATATTTGCTGCAAAGTCTCTTTGGAGACCCACAGGGCTCTCAGATGAACAATAATCCAGATTTCTTATTTTATTTATTTCTTTTCCATGGGAATAAGAATAGTTCTCTGCCAAAGGACATATTTTAGCCTTTTCTTTTGGCTGCTCCCAGGGGGGAAGTTCAAGGAGCTGGTGATTTTTTTACTATGTATCAAGGGAAAGCTTTCATGGGGGGGAAAGAAAGGGAAAATATGCTTTATTCACTTAATTGACCTGTTTCCTCCAGTGAACCAGGTTTCAAGGGTCAAGTTGAATCTATTCAAGTCTTAGTGGGGATGGCAGGATATCCCAGAGGAGTGGGTAATGGGTTTTTTGAATCATTTTAGCCACACCTCTTATTTAGAAAACATAAATTATACTGTGCAAATATTTGGTGGATCACAACATGTATTGGCAGCCAGATGCTCTTTTTCATTGTGAACAAAGGGAAAGAAAAACTGGCAGAATCCTGAGGGTGGATAGTTATGTAGCTCTGATGAGGAGCAGACTAAGCCTATGTCAGTTTCTCAGGGCAAGGCCCTGGGGAGAGTGGGAACATCAGTTCTCACACCTTTCAGGATGCTGGTGACCAAGAAGGGCATGCTAGGAATGCCAGCTTACTCAAATAGCACCTGTGTTGAGTCTTGCTTTTAAGAAAGGCCAAAAAGTGATTTAATAGAAGGTCTGGGCATACAAGCTTGTGCACAAATCAGATGGGAAAAGGGGAAAGAGAAAGTGGTAACAATGTCGTACAAGTAGAGGGTTTATGAAAAATCATGTCCATTAGAATGAAAATGATGATGTCATCTAAGAGAAATGTGAATGAAAGATATGAGAGGACAAAAGAGAAGCAAAAATAATTTACAAGATGCAAACTTGAAATGAGGTGGTTTCAAACCACATCTGAGCCAAAATAAATGAAGCTTTTTAAATCCCAAATAAAAGAAACAGGGTAGGAGTCCTGGTGTTTGTTAAAATGCTCCCACTGCCTTTTCTGCCTAGGCTTCTTTTCAGACTGTGCTGGATTCAGCACTGCTTGCTCTCTGCTTTCTGTCTCATCACGCATGATATCTGGGGTATCTAGCCTCTAGTTAACCTTTGTTTCCAGTTCTTTGACTTTACGCTTCTGTAACTACCAACCTAGGCATGATCAAAGCATAAAGAACTTTTTAACTAAAGGTATTGAAAATAGCACTGTTATTTTTTCTCTGCCTTGAACTTAATTTAAAACTCTACTATAGTAAAACAAATTGACCAGAAAGATGTCAAATGTTCCTCATTGAGAAATTGTCAAGATTTGGTTTCCAATCAGCATTTTATTGCAATGGGTTATGAATACACTTAATTTAGATTTTGTTCTTAAATAAATTTAGGTTTCATTTTTATTATAAATTCTACATAAATCAAAAGCAAATGGCTTGTCATTCATGCTCAGACCTATAAAAACAGTTTCTTGTAAGTCCATCTTAGAGAAAAAAAAAAGAAATGATGAGTGTATTCTGTAACAATGGTTCCTTGTGGATTTTATTTTCATTAGATTTTTAATAATAAAAGGCCATTTAGTTCAGGACAGAGGGGTATAATAAATGCAGCACATTAAAACAAAATAAAACATATATTATCCAACTGTCTAATATTGAATATTATAATTTATCAAGTGGACAAAAATAATAAAGCTTACTTTGAGAAAAAAATGAAATAAAATTGATCCTTTCCTGAAAAGAATCATGTTACTTGTGGGATACCCCATGCCAATACAATTTAAGGAGGAAGGAAATTATAAAAATTCAGAATTGCAGAATTTCTGAAAGTGGGCATACCTCAAGTACATTCATTCTAGAATTAGTATATGCAATTTATTGTTAAAAGAAGTGGAATCTGGAAATATATATTAACATTTTTAACTTTATGCTTTCTATTATATGCTTAATGAGCCTTTTTAATGAAAATTAAATCAAACAAATCGACTATCTAAAATTAACTTGATGAAAACAAAAAAATTTTAAAAAGCTGTATATTGCTAGGACATCTATAAACTGTAGTGGTGAGAGTGGACATCCTTGTAGTATACTTGATTTTGGAGAAGTTTTAGGTTTCTTTAACATTTAGTATGGTGCTAGTTGTGGGTGTGACATATGAGCTTTATTATGTCTAGATATTCCTTCCCAATTTTACTAAGAATTTTTATCATAAATAGGCCATTCACTGAACTCCAGGACCAAAAACAAATTTTATTGGAAAGAAATTATGAGTTTGAGTGGGGAGGATGAGAAAAAAGAAAACTGGATTATATATTGATGTTAATGTAATCCCTATATACATACATACCCATTGACAACTCATCCACTTAATTGGCTATTTGCACACTCTTCTTATTGATAATAAACATTTAGGGAAAATGTTTATTGATTCCTGAATAAGAATAGAGGGGTGATCTAGGTAGCTTAAAGTAATTTGAGACTTAAATTTGGAGGATGTTTTGACACCGGAATATTGAAATGACATACTTCTGGTACATGCAAATAGATAGTAGAACTATTCAAGCTGCCAAAGCATACTACTATAACTATTTTCCATCACTTTGCTGTACTCCATACTACAGTTATTACTTACAGGATATTTTATACAAATTGCTGTAGAGAGTGTGCTTTGTTCACTGACTTACATTAATTTTAATTGTAAGACAAACAGTTGCATTCTATTTATTTTTCCTCAATATATCATATTCATAACTGGATTAGTATCTCATATATACTTATAAGAATTCTTGAGAAATAACCTAAGAATCCTGGAGAAAGAAATGATATCATTGCAAACGTCTGCATTGGAAAGAGAGAAGTTAATTAACAATGCAAGAAGTCAAAGAGAGGAAGCCCAAGGCTGTGCCAATATATGGTGCAAAAATGCAGTGGGGTTTGGGTTGGTCAAGTTTCCCAAGCTCGTCTTTACATATCTGGGCAAAATTAAGTGTCTTTTTTTTCTTTCTAATTTTTCAACCCTGATGTATTTTCATGTAAATTTGATCCATATGTTTCTAATCCATTTACTCCAACTCATCAAAAGTTGTTTTGTAAGACTATTCTCCGCCCAGAGGTTTTCTAAACAGTCTTAAGAAGACTTCTAAACTAGAAATGGGAATAGACACAAATGATATCCAACGCCAAACCTAAATTTTCTTAAACCCAGCATTAAATAGAAGACTAGCATCTATTTTTAAACTTGGCAAATAATAGACACCATTCAGCTGCTGACTCAGAATGAAATAACAATTAGCAGTTATTTGTATAAATTATGAATGCAAAAAGATTTTTGTGTTCTGAAATCCATGGAAAAGTCTTCAATGCTTAACAATTCATGGAACAACATTGAATTTTCTTTTTTCTAGAACTTTCTTATAGTTATCATACTTCTCCCCATAATCTTTCAATTTAGTCAAGGTTGCACCCTTCTTCACTGCACACCTGAGGGGAGGAGGCCCAGAAAGTAACCTTCTTTGTATCACATAATAGAAATCAAATAAACATCATATCACATAAAAATGTTATAGCAAAAAAGAACCTAGAACTTAGGTTTCTTGTCCTTAAACTCATGTTTCATGCAATGTAATCAAGTGGGTACAATTATCCTCAATTTATGAATGATGAAGGTGAATTGAATGTGTCTGCCTCAACCTCCAATTCATATGTTGAAATCTTAAAGGTATTAGTATGTGTGAACTGTGGGGGTGATTAGGTAATGAATGTGGAATGCTCATGAATTAGTACCTTTTTAAAACATTTTTATCATTTCTTTCACCATAGTGAAGACATAACTAGAAGACACCTTAAAAACCAGGGAGGCTTTCACTGGACACCAGAGTTTTGGACCCTTGGTCTGGGACTACTCAGCCTCCAGTAAGGTGAGAAATATCTGTTTTCTGAAAGTCTATTTGTGACATTCTGTATAGCAGCCAGAGCTGTAAATAATGAAATTTGGCAAAGTTACAAAATTAGCCAAATACTTTTGGATTAGTAACTGGTAGCAGTAGAATCAACCCCCCGTGTGTTTATTAGTAAAATCCAAACTTTTGGCAGCAATTCAGTTTTGAAGCTATCATTCCTATCTCTCTAAAATTGGTCAGTGAAGGACATAGAATATTTGATGGAGAGGACTTGTATCCTTGAAGGAAGGTGACATCACAAGACTTTGTTGGTATAACAGTTGTGCCAAGAGCTTAATGCCCTTGTTCCTTCTGCTAAGGTAGTTTGTAAACCAACATCACTTCCTTTGAAAGCTTTCTGATATTACCTCTTTTGAATTTCACTCTTCACTTATATATGTCCTTAGTCTATGGTGAAATTCTTCTGTAGTAGGATTCACAAATTAGTTGGTTTGTTCCAATCTGTCACACTAGGATATAAGCTTTCTGCTAATAAGGAACTTGCTAATTGGCAACTGAATATCTAGTGGTAGAACAATTCCAGGTACATTAAAAGATTCAGTGGTTATTTATTGACAAAGGTACAAGTGGATGAGTAAAGAAGTCAGTTAAGGATCTTTTTTTATATTGGGAGAGGCCTCATTCAAGAGGGAAGTTGAGGTTTTAGAACTTATTACAAATTATTCCAAAATTCTGTATCACAGCACAAATATCTAAATGACTAAGCTGAATTCTAAGCATGCTTAGAAAAGTCAATATAAAATGGAAGAGCTCTATCCTTGTGCTAACTTCCCTGAGCTGGGGAGATGACAGAGAAAAAGCACTCACAAATGTACAACTATTGACTTATGGAGTGACAACTATTCCACCAATCAAAACATGACTTATGCCCGCTCCACATACTTTCTGCCAATGATGATTGCAGGAAATGTCATGTTCTTATGTGAATGATGATTAAACAAAAATCAAAAAATTCCTCTACAGAAAAGCATGTTAGTACTTCAGACTTTCTATGGCTGAGTAACATTTTATGATATGGATATATCACACTTTGTTGATTCACTCACTGTTGATGGGAGTGGGCATGAATTCACCCTTGTGGGTGAGGAAAATGCTTTGGAACCAAAAAGAGTAGATAGAGATGATGGTTTCAATACATTGTGAATACTATTGCTACAGAGTTTCATTCTTCAAATTATTAGTTTTTTGTCATATGAACTTTACTTCAAATAAAAATTTGAGTTAAAGAAAAGAAAAAAAGTCATATTTAATTTGAGACCAAAATTCATTAGGAATATAATGCAAATTACTATTACCAAAGTTACTGTTTTCAGTAGAGATCACACTTCATATTTTTTCCTTCCTTCCTTCCTTCCTTCCTTCCTTCCTTCCTTCCTTCCTTCCTTCCTTCCTTCCTTCCTTCCTTCCTTCCTTCCTTCCTTCCTTCCTTCCACATTAGAAAGGCTGGAGAATGTGAAATCATTTGATGAACAGACCTACCTAGAGAGAATCCTGTATGAGAACAGCCAGGATAGATGTCCAGAAACTAGGGCAGATGTTAAGTAGTCTATCCTGAAACTTTTCTTTCTGTGATTAAAACATTTTTACTATTATAAGTATTTCTTTAAAAGCTTCCTTTTTGTGTGTTTATAGAAAGTCTCCATTTCGAGGTAATGTGTATGTGGTGGAAAGGGAAGCCTCACTTGGGAATGAGAAGGAGATGGTAACTGGCCTGTGTGAGATTTGGAGGGTGAGGCTCACAGCGCCACAAGCCTGGACATGTAATATTCTGTATCCCAGCTTAAATGAACTGCTAAGGCTGCCTTGTAGAGGGGCAAGCTGCCCACTACAAAGTTTTGGAGAATGCTGTTTACATTGACTCTGATGTGAATGCAGAGTCTTATGGTTGGTAAGGTAGATGCCTGTTTATTGTAGGCAGAATATTGTAGGCTCCCCTCACCCAGTCATACATCTATGTTGAGTCCCTGGCACCCGTTATAGTTCATAGCTAACTAAAGTTGTAGATGGATTTAAGGTTACTAATTGATTGACTCAAATATAAGGAGAGTAAGCTGCATTATCCAGATGGGCTTGATATAGTCATCCAAGCTCTTAAAACCATAAAGGGGAGTCAGGAAGTAGGTCAGAAGCTAAGGCATAAGTAGGTAGAGGAAAGATTTGAAGTGTGAAAGGGACATGACCTGTCATTACTGGAGGAAAGGGGCAACAAACCAAGGAATGTAAATGATCTGCGGTGCCAGACCAGCCCTGAATTTGCAGCCAGCAAGACAATCTGGATCTCAATCCTTCAGCAATAGGACAGTGAATTCTGCCAACAGCCCAAATGAGCAGGAAATGTAGTCTCCCCTAGAAGTGCCCGTAGTTGGTGGACCTTTGACCTGGCTTACTTTTCTGGCAGAATACAAGCTAATATATCAACTTATTGAATCATTTTCATTTATAGTCAAGTTTTAGACTTTTGGACTCAACATTAAATGATGTTTATTTACAAAAGAATAATCTCTTTCCTCTCCAAATTCATACAATAACAAGGAGTGAATCTTAGCATTGTCACTAACAACCTCTGTGATAAAAATGCCATGCTCCCTAGAAAGAATGGTAAAATGATAAAGACCAGAAAAAATGGCACTGTTTGGAGAGATTATCATGAAGGTAATGCTTGAAGACTTTTGCTTAGTGAACTACCCCAAAACATAGTAGATAAAGAAATAACTACACATAACTAGTCTATTATTTCTCACAATTTTGAACTTTAATTATTCTGATAAGGCACAGAAAGAATGGCTTATCTCTGCTTTGTATGATGTCTCTGCTGAGACTGAAACAGTCACTATAATCTCTTCACTCATATAAATAACAACATATCCAGGGTAGTCAAAGAGCTGGTAACTGGTCAACACAACTTATGAGGGCTGCATGTCTAGGGTTCAGGTTCTTACTGTTGTCTGGGTTCCTTGAGTGTCATCAGTGCAGCCTCTCCCTCATCCCACTACCTTTTCGACCATCTTTCCCTACCCTGATCTTTCCATATGGTATCTCTAGCAGAGAGGTACCTTGATAGTTCAAATAACTGGGTCCCAAGGGAAAAGAAGCATAAGTGCTGATGGTACTTTATTCTTAGTTTAGCATATGACTTAATCACACTTTATTCAATACTTTTTTTAAACATCATATAAAAGAATCCCTATTACATAAAGAAAAAAATCATAAAGATTTTGAAATATAGTTTAAGTTCAACACAGACAACATGAAGAGTTCACAATTTGATTTAAACTTTTACACTAGAAACAATTAATATTTAGACATTTGATATGAAAATTAGTTCATTTTTTGTTTTTATATAGAATATGAGTATGACTTTTTTTAGAAATTGGGCCTCTGTTCAGATTTAAAATATTTTGTGTTGGTGTAGCAGCATTAAATATATTGTCTGCTGTATCTCACCCTTACTCTATAGGTTATGTCAACACAAAATTCCTGAAAGTAATGTCAATGAAACATGAAATTAATTTTGTGTGGCTTACTGACTTTTGCCAAAACAGCAGTCATATCTTTAAAGTGGTTACTTAAAATGCAGCTATGTTCTGTCTATGGAAAGTTTAATTTTTCTCTGAGGACTTGGTTCTTTTATTATTCCTCCTCACACAACTGAAGGATATCAAAACCCACATGCTTTCATGGCATTTTGTGCATGAGAGATCTGTAAGTCTATTCCCAAGCGGGACCCTCCAGTAAATTTTAACATTTATCTGCCTGCCTCTGCTATATAAATGGCAACTGAATGCTTTTTATAAAGAGAGAAAGAAGGTCAAGAGATAACAGTGATAAATCAGAGTGTCTGAGAGTGAAGAGATTACTGGAATGCTTTCGGGGTAGACAGAGTATATGAACAACACAAGTCCTATCATTTCCTGTGGCATTCAAAACCTTTGAAGCTCAAGTTCTTATTATGGACTGACTGAGAAGGGAAAACTGGAGATTGAATTTCCCTTTGACACCAATCCCTTCCTCCTACTCTAATAAACATTATCAAAGTTGGTTGGGGGAAAAAATGGGTGGCATGCAAGCTTAGCAATGAACATTGGCTGAACATTCCAGACAAAACCAAGACATATCCTTAAGGAAATACATAATAAAAAAACAAAATGGAAGTGACTGCTTAGAATACTATATCAAGTCAGAGAAAAAAAGGATTTTAATTGATTTGTCCCCATTTACAATTTTTTACATACCTATTTGATTAATGACATTATACTTGGGTGCATAGGGAATATTCATGTAATTCTATATGCTTGATAAAGTCAAGTCACAATGGTGACTTATTTTGTGATTCATGAAGCAAGGGAGTGTTTGTTGAGGATATAGCATGAATCAGGTATTATGCTAATGCATTTAATAGCTACAGTTTTATCTATTTCCCTCTTTATATACTCTTTCTAAAGATAATCCTCCTTTAAATATGTATAGCTAAGGAATTCTCTGAGATTACTGCTGCTAAATGTGGAATTTGGGTTAATAGCTAGATGTCCTTACTGTTCTTATAGGTTGTTGTGATGGTTATATCAAGAAACCATGTTTGATGGAGAAATGTGGATTATAGAAAGGGAGGAGGAATGAACAATAGGAGAACAAAAAAGTGTTTACACTAATAAATCTACCAGTTAACATCTGCCTTTTTCCAAGAAGGCTCTAAGGTGACATGAAATGTACTTCGTATAAATATTATACTAACCATATACTTATATCAGCAAGAAACAAGTCAATTACATATAAAGACAGAATAGAAAGTGTTTACGATGAATAGAAACATTTAGCAGAAATTTTGCAACCATACTCACTCCAGGTTATTCAAATTTGAGATGGCAGAAAGAAGGAAATAACCAACACAGGATATGTTTAGTATTGACAAGTGATGATATTAGCATCAGCTTTCCATGTAGGGTGCAGTTTGATTTAGGTTTTTTAATGTGACTTGTTTCCATAGACACTGTGTCTCAATTTCTGGCTGGTTCCATATCTCTCTCTATATATATACATGGAGAGAGAGAGAGAATATATATAATATCATGAGAAGATTTTTGAAATGTCCATTATGTTCTCAATGATGACTTTCTCAGGGAAGAGAAGAAAAGAAACCAGAAGTGATTATGAGGAGAAAATGACAATTCTTCCACCATGGAGTCAAGGGATGAGGAAAATGACTGAATTCAACAGAAAAAAATGCTATGAAAGCTCAGAATTCAATTTTAAAAGGGAAAGGTCCAGACTGAAGGACTATGATTGACTAGAAAGAAAACCTTTCACCAGAGAACAACTAGGAAGTGGAGATAAAGTCTTAGCAAAACTTTTCAAGGCAGGTAGAATGTACTTACAAAAGACTGAATGGTTCAGAGACATGTAACATGAAGAAGATACCAATAGCATTGCCAGACCAGATGTCAAGAACTGGAGTGAATACAGGAAGGAAGCCATTAACCAGTGATTTTCTTCCTCAATTTTCCAAGGAACTATCCAGTTAGACTTAGAAAAATAAGGGCGGATATAGGCGACAAAATATGTTAACACATAAGCGAGACCTTTAAAATATCTCTCTACACATAGAAACAGGTCATGGGATTTATAGGATAAAAACCAGTCTAGAGTTGTGAGCCAGCCACAACCAGATCGAATGGTTCCACTCTTTCTTAGGACTGTGCTCTCGAGTTTATTTAGAACTAGATTCTTATAGAAAACATGAAGCAATCAGTAACAAAGGAAATATTCAAGGTCACATGGTTACAAGCATATCTTTACCAGGAGACCAGCTAAAAGCAAGTACAATTTAAACTGCTCAAGTGTGACCAAAGTGTGACCTCAAGGAGGTATCTTACAAAGATTGCTCTGTAGACAGCTAAGGAATACTTTGCTTTTTCTTCCGCACCCATTAGGCAAACATTCAGTAGCTTATCAAAGCAGGCCAGGAATGAAGTAATGAGAACACAGCTCTCCACAAAGAATCTTAGATTAAAAACAATTTTTTTTTTGTCTCTAAGGGAATGAATATAAGGTCATCAACAATTGAAGGACACCCCAACCCCCTTTTTTGGGAGTTCCAGACTCGTCTACCACACCACAGCTATTAATAATGTCAATCTGATTAAAATAATTATCTATATGCTAACCCCTTTCAACTCCTCAGTCCACCATATTGCCTCTTTATGACCAGAGTTTTTCTTAAAATTTCATGAGTCTCACCATCCTTGTCCAGCTTCTATGAGTTCATATAAAACACACACCATAATTCTTTAGGACCTTAAATGCCTCACCATTTCAAATCCTTCTTATCTCATATAATCTACTAGTGTTCCTCAGTTCACTGCAGCTGAATTAATTGATAATAATAATAAGCTGAATTATTGATAATAGCGAGAGGTGTACTATCAGCTGCATTGTCTAACTCCAACAGGAGTTAATACCTTCCTCTACCTCTCAACCATAACCTGTTTTCCAGCCAGGACTGGGAGAGTAAACTTTGCCAGAGGTCAAGATAAAAGGTATACACACACATATATATTATATATATAACATAATACATACAAATCTATATGTATATATACATATATATGTGCAGTCAACTAAAAAATCTGCCAATGGGTCGTATGTCAACAGAGATATTTGATTATTAAAGACTCGTGTTTTATTTACAATGTTTTCTTGAATGGGGACTTAGCATTTTTCACTTTTGATTGTGGTTCATTTTAGACACATTCTGTGCTGATTCTCATTTTTCCTCTTTCCCTTAAGACTGAGAAATCCCATGGAGACCTTAGTGTGGTATCAAGAGGAAAGCAGACCTGGAGAGGAAGTCTGAAGAGTCACCTGGATACTTTTTAAAACTCACTTTTGCTTCTCACTGTCAAAGTAATAAAGCCTTGAGGGCCTAGACCAAAAAAAAAGTGGCCAATAAAGCTACATAATCTGCTTTGAATCTAAAAGATAAAAAGAATGTTCTAGTTAACATAGAGCCTTAGGCCACTGACTTGAGTCAAGAATCCTGGAAAGAAGTTGGAAAGTGATTTTACAGTATTAGCCACTACTGGGATTACAATAGGCAATTGATAAAGAATTTGAATAAAGAACTAGTCATCTCCCACCTTCTTCCAAAATGCATAATTAATAAGTTAGTAATCCTTGCTGGAACTGGCATTTTAGCTGGGAAATTTTCACTTTGATCCAAAGAAATAAACTTGTATGCCTGTTTCAGTCATTCATCAAGGTTTTCATTTCATTTCATTTCATTCTTGTCCATCACCTTCCTTCCCACCCCCACCAAACAAACAAAGCAGAATAAAAATTACAAAGTAAGGGTTTCAAGTCAGTAAAATTGAGATTTGGGGTGAAGAAAGCCTTTAAACTCCCAAATTTCCTCATATTTTGCTCCTTATTATATCTACTAAAAAAGAACCATCTTGGATGAACATACTGGTGGGATTACATCACTTCTCACTTTTTCACCAGATTCTCCAATCTCAAATTCAGGTATGGTAACCTTCAGCTCTGGGTTCTACCAGCTCTGCTAAAACTGTGGATTAACAATTCCTGGTAAGTGAGCAGAGGAGATGGTTGATTTAATTCATTCCAAATTAATTCCAATTCAATCAGAATTCTTTCTCTTTAATACAGGGGAAGGTGAGGTGAGAAGCAAAGTGATGAAGGAAAAAATATGTCTGTGATTACTTAATTGACTTGTACTCATTTACAAGATACAAGCCATTGTTTTTATTCTTTTCATATGTTATACTTTTAAGGAACCCTCAAAAGACCGGCTTATAAATCCCAAACCATGAAACTAGTACATTGCTATTTCCATTATGATTAAGTCTCCTGTAATGGCCTTCATGAGTCAAGAGAAGATGGTGCTATTTTTCTTAGTTTGGAGATCTTGAAAATATTGAGGAGGTAGTTTTGACAGTCTCAAAACGTCTTTTTTCTGAATTGATGACTTAATGTTGCAAAGAGCAAAAAAGGGGGGCTAGGGGTAGGGGGTAAGGGAATCTATATGACAAATCTTGTAGTACAAGTGTTTGTGGTTAACCGAGAAACACATTATGAGTCAAGTCTTTGGAAAGAGGTGAGTAATTAAAGACAAATGCTATGACATAATCATTTACACACAGCAGAAAGATTTTAGATTAAATCTGGCCTGACCCACTGCTCAGCAAGTGTTATCATGGATTCTTGAGAAATATTCATTTATTTACTTTATAATTTGGCCCATATGTTTTTATTGAAAACAAAAAAAAATGTGATTCCCATAGGAAATAACCAGAGTCCAGTGATGGTTAGTAAGTTCGGTGTATTTGGAAATAGATCTCATGCATGCACCAACCAAATCACATGAACAGCTTGTCAGCCTGAAAACACTTCATTTGAAGAAACACAAGGTGCTTTTCCATACAGTACCTTTGCTGGAATGATATCTTTCCCATTCTACATACCTCTAGATAACTCAGTCAAGTATCAGTTAAATCAAGATTTTTCCACAATGAAAATCATGTTTTTGTTAATTTTTTGCAACTCTTTAAACTGGACCCAACACACACACATGCATGCATGCACACACATACCCACATGCGCACACATTCTTGAACTCATTCTCTGTTTCATTCACTAGCTCTACCAGTCTGATGTCAACGAACAAGTTTCTGGAGAAAGAGGCAGATCTAGCCTCCCTCCTTAGCCCAAGCCCTGTAATATAAAACATGCCATGTCACTCCAGGAGATGGCTTCAAAGTTTTCTAAATGCTATTAAATTTTAGCTGCTGCCTTTATTAAATGCAGCAAATAAGGGTGGGGAGGGGAGAGGGATGGAGAGAAGACTAGAATCTTCATCTTTTTTTTCTTTTTATTTCAGTAGATGCAGAATTGGTAAGGGTAGGCTGGTTTTCTGCAGAGTAAAGCAACTGTAAAATCTGTTTGGTGAAGTGATTCAGTTCCCATAGCATATCAGAATGTTTCATCAAAGAGCTGTACATTTGTTTTGGGGACATAACACACTCATCCTCCTAAAGAGAAAGAAGCTTAGACTTCAAGGCATCGAAACCATAACTTACAAGAAAGGATGAAATATTAGCCAGTAGCAATGACTTCTCTTACAGAATGATTATTTCCTAGTAACAAACATATGGTCATGTTTTGTGCGCTTGCGGGCTAAACAATGACTGTATTCCTGGAGAAACCCTCATTTAGAGTTGCTAGTGAAGACTGTTTTCACTGACCAATTACTTTGTTCTCAGAGTTCTATTGATTTGTCAAGATCTAAACAACCAATGATCAGAACAGTGAGGAGGTTCATTCAAAAATCACTGTGAATGGATATGAGTATGTGCTTCTGTGTGTACATGCACATATATATTTCTTCCCCAATGTTGAAGACAAATTGCCATAAACATTATTATATGGGAGAGTGAGAAGCAACTGAAGGTATCAGTACCTTTCTCTAGGGTTCTTAGTGTTGATTTTGCCTTTGTTCTCATCCTTTTGAAATTACTGGGGTTATTATTGAGGCATGTATCATACATTCTTGAGTGAACGCCAGTCCTATAAGAACCACTGTTGTCCCTGTTCAAGGTCAAGGTAGAGCTCTCATGAGAGAGATGGGCAGAAATTCCAACACACACCACATGTTGCAAGCAGGGAATCTGCTCTCCTCAACCATCAACCTCATAGAGCATCAGCAGATGGAAGGGGATGTGCCACAGCTGCTCTGTCTCTGAGGTCACCTCCCTCCATCCCAAATCACTATTTTGGTAGACAACAATGACAACAATAAGTCCTTTTTTCCCCCCTTTTTCTTTTGAGACTAGGTCTTGCTGTTTTTTTGCCCGTAGAACCGCAGGCTCATGTTGTCCAGGGTACCACGGACTCAAGCGATCCCCAGCCTCAGCTTCCCAGGTAGCTGGGATTACAGGCGTGTGCCACCATGCCCAACTATTGTTTTGGAACTAGATCTCACTACATTGCTCTGAGTGGGACTCAAACTGCGATCCCTGGTCCCTGCCGCAACTTCCTAGGCTGCCACTTACAGGCATGCACCACCATGCCCGGCCAACAATTATAAGTCTTATGGAGAGAGCCCACCTATTGACAGGGCGTATAAGAGTCTGAGTACCCCTCACCTCTCCTTCCTCCCCCTGGTCCTGATCTGTTTTCACTCTTTTGTTCATATCTTTAAAAATTATGGAGGTAACACTGGTTTACATTATGTATGTGATTGAAAGGTATAGGATTTTGTCTCTTCAGGTGTGTGTTGCCTGACCACACCACCAATCCTCACCACAAACCATGGGGTCCTCTCCCCATTTTGTTCTCTCACTCTGGAAGCCTTAATTCTACAGTAAGATTTCTAGGGTTTGCGGCAGGTTTAGTTTTACTGGCCCTTTGTTTCCATTCCTCTGTATTCTACATATGGGCGAAATCATCCACTGTTTGTTATGTTTTGTGTTGTTTTCTCAGTGTTCCTCTTATTTCATAACTGGATGAATCTCAATCCCGGTGTTTTTCACCTGAACCTTTGACGTTGTACTTGGTAACTTTCCCTAAATGTTAAGTTCCTCAGGAAAGAACAATCAGTGACATCTTCTGGCTTTCCTCTGTGTATACACTCATCAGTCAAGTTAGATCTTGGATTGTTCAGCTAAATAGTTGTGCTTATTTGTAGGAATTAATGAATAAAACAAGGTCTGGATTTCACAAGTATCTTTAAACTTCAAGTCTTGCATTTCACACCAGGAAGCCAATTTCATGCAGAACTTTCCTATTTTAACACCTATGATCAAAGGAAGAAGCATGACTTCAACAAACTAGCATTTTGCTTGTGGCATGAAAATCTAAAACTGATACTAACTTCGGATTTTCTGTTTTTTCCTCGATGCAGTATATATGCATTTGATTTTTATTTTGGACATAACATCCATGCACATAAAAGATCTGAAATAACAAAATCTTGAAACATTGGGACAGGAAACACACTAATTGAGGAAGAAAAAAAATAATACATTGAGCCCAAAGGCACCATATTTGTTTTTTCTCAGATAGAATTCAATTACAGCATCTTCCTCGTTTCTCAGAAGTTTCAAGTAAAAAAAAGTTTCACTGTTTTACTTGACTTTTGGGAAAATGTTTGAAAGACAGAAAAATAACTCCCAAGAGAAGAAAAATGTGTTCCATTTTATATTTTAAGGTTACCTGATTTCAAAATCACTGCCTGAAGTGTTAATCACTCACGAAGTTATTCACCTCATTGCCTCCTACTTGTGACTTTGCTTTTGACTAAGATAAATATTGGCTTATCTATTCAGGCCAGTCTATCTTTCACACTGATTGATAATTTCCCAACTTCCTTTTAGAAGCACCTGAATGAATTTATCATCTGAGCTGAGGTAATGTGGAAACTCAGAGTTTGGTTTCCAGACAGGTGTGTTTACATGTGTTAAATGTCTAATATATTGCAATATATTGTAGTCTCAGGGTTCTATAAGTTGTCCAGTGGGATAAATAGCAGCGAGGGTACACCTGGCCATGATGTACCAAGAAAAGTCATCCTACGGAATGATTCTTCTCTCAACATTAAAGTGAAGAAGATAAGAAAATATCTTCTAAAATATTTCTTGACCTTTTCCTTGATACTCCATAAAACACAGCTTGGATGTGCTGAATATGTTGAGCTGTTTCCTTCTTCATGCTTCTAGATTCTAATTTTTATTTTTGCAAACTGTAATGCTTGCAATTTTGCAAACTGTAATGCTTCCAGGATTCCCAAATTACAAATAGTTTGAAAATCTCCACTTTTGTCAGAGGTATATTACAAGTGATTGTGATGTTGCCATTTGATCAGGTTCACTTCACATTCAACCTTTTCTTTTCCTCTCCGTCTTCCTCATCACTTTAAATGGATGTTAACTCTTACCAGCCCTCCATGCTCAAAACACCAAGGGGAACTAGTGTATCTATGTTCTCACTATTGTGGCATTTTGATGAGAACTCTGACATTTTGGGCTCTTTGTGCTAATGACCTAATGTGCAAAATCCAAACAAACAAACAAAAGTTTTCCATTTGCCTAGGTGATTGATCTTGATGACTCAGGAGAGACCAGATCTCACTATCCAGTGAGGGCAAGATATATACTTCTAGGTTTTAGGGAGTTCTCAGGGCAGCCTTTCTTGCTTTCACAGTCAATAACAAGAGTTAATGGACAGTGAGATAATCCAAATAAAACAGAATCAGTGTGAACTTAGCAGGTAAAGAACCAAATTAACTAGTGAGCTCAGGTAAAGGAAAGCGCAAAATGGGGAGTGAAGGAAAATAATTACAAAAATCTGCTGTGGTCACATAACCACCATCAGAAGTAAGGGTATAGGAAACAGGCACATTTTCTTTCTCCTTCTGTACTGCATGGTGTACATGCTGGCTATTATCTTCTCTTTTTCCTTCCTATTAGGTTTTCAAAGTTTATTTTTGAGGTTACTGAGTATGTCACCGGGGCTGTGATTGGATCACCAGCAGAGCTAACATTACTCAGATACAGGTTTTGCTAGGGAATTTGTGTCTCATCTTTTTTGGAAGAGGGTTACTGTGTTTTCAGTTGTATGATTTTCAGTTGTATGATGGATGGTTGGATTTTCTTAAAGATGAGTAGAAAGATGTTCTTCCTTCCCCCCTATGTAGCAGATAAGTGGCACTTTCTTTCCAGGGCTCCTTTCCCAGCTTCCTGAAAACTTTCCTCTGATGTCTGAAAAGTCTACCCAAACCAGGCTAGGCCCTGCTTCCTGCTATTACATTCTTTACTTTCCCTCAATATCCCTCCTTTGCTCTGTTAACCAGCCCCTTGTGTTAAATCTCTGTTGAAATGTGTATTCTGACTGAAATCTGCATGGACAAAAATGTGGTGATTATTATAAAGTTCTCTATCTGAAAAAGCACTGTATGAGAAACCAGCCTGGGGTCATACCCTGGAAAGGAAACCAATGCTCCCCAAACCAACTGAGAAGTGAGTTCCTTGACCACCCACCCATCAGTCCTGCATCTTCTGGGGCTACTTCTTTGTTCATTTTCCCAAGATGCACTGGGGGTTTTCCACTTCCTCTTGGTGAGTGAGAACACAGTGATTTCATTAGGGAAGGAGCAATTCCAGGACTTTCCTACACTAGTTTTGTCTTTCTCTAAACACACAATTCCCTGATGATGTTGGTCGAGTTCTGATCTCTTTCATTCACTCAAATCAAGGGTTAGTGAGCAAAATGAGAACTCTTATGGCTCAGTCTTTGAGTATGGAATTTAGACAGACATTTATCTTTCTTAATCAAAATTCTTGGTTCTCTTATTAAGTGGTAAGTGTATGTGGGGTAGTAGAAAAGTACTAGTCACTAACATGTCCCTGTTTTAGAAAATCTCACAGTGGAGTGAGAAAATAAGCCAGTTGGGCATTTTGGTTCATATAGTTTTGGTTGCAATGTGAAGGAAAGACCACAAATTTATGGGGTACAGGGATAACACTGATGACTGTGGGGATTATAAGGAGATGCTTCAGTGTCAGTGAGGCAGGGAGGACTTTGCTATGACGTGATACTCAGCTGACAAGAAAATTGGGGCTGCAGGACACTAGAGAAACCAGAAGGTGGGAAGTCAGAAAAACATGATAGGTATTGATTGCATCACATCACACAGAGGGAGAAGGATCTGTTTTTCCTTTTGTTCAAAAGAAAATTAGTTCAGCCCTTTCTCAATCATATTAGCAGAACACTTAGTAATCCATTTTGCCATTCCTCAGTTTTCTGAATTTGGTGAAACTCCAGACCAATAGGAGGACCTCATTTGCACTTAAACACTGAGGAGTGAAGAGTTGGGGTCTGAGAAGTCAGTTGTTGCTTTAGCTTCTTGCTGCCACTATTGGTAGTGGACCTACATGGCCCATAAGTGATGATGGACTTGAGGTCTGCTGCTCTAGATCTTAGACTTGGGGGATCCACTAAGCAGGATAAAGGGGCCCCAGACTCAGAGCTTTTCATCATTGGTCTTGAGATCCCATGCAGAGCTATTCGCCCTGATGAAAACCCCTGTGAGAGCAAGTTATCAAAAATGATCCAAAAGTTTAGCATCTGCACACCTGGAATTTTATAGCTCTTCGCTGCCCTAAGGATTCATACCACCAGGAGTTGAACAGTTATTCCTTTTCAATCTTGAACGTAATTAGGTTATTTGAACCCAAGTACCTTGGATAATTGAACAGTTCTATATTTCCACAGAATATGTGCACAGATAGTAACATAAGCCCCCTCTTAAAACTACAAATACTACATTCAGTGCCTAAAGATTCTTTACTCTTCTATGGATGATTAAAGTGAGTTTCCAGTACCAATTCCAGCAGTGGAAAAAAAAATTCAAGTTTAATGATCAGAAGGACACCCATTATAGACACAGCATTGCAACTGAAAACAGTGCTTGTGAACAGCATGTAGAGGGTTTTCAGGAGTGGGGATATAGCAAACAGTGAAACCAGAGATGGCATAGGTATCCAGGCATGGCCTTGGTGCCATGCTAAGAAGTTTGGACTTAGTTCTGAGGGCAGTAGAGAATCCATGAAGTGTTTAAGGGAAGGGACAGGAAGTATTTGAATTTTAGAAAGTTTGCTTAGCACTAGGAAGTGTTTATAGAGAGCAAGTCTATAAAAAAAATAACAGTACCTTGAATCACAACCTTAAAATTATTAGTACAAGACTTCGTCAACTGAACCACCTGTGATGATCAAAATTTGGAAGAACATCTGCCCCTAAGGCTGAATGAACTCAATGGGTCTCGAAGATAGCTCTGCCCATGTGGGTGTTTTGAATATAGCTTGTTACAAATTGTCTCTTGGATTGGAGTATATTTTCCCATTTTAATATTATTGCTGGAGGTTTCTTTAAAATATTTACCCATCCATATTTCTTATTCAACATTTTCATCTGAAATATAAGAAATTTAAATTATTTCATCTGCTGTAAGGGATCAGATTTTCCAGCCTACACTTTTGAAAATAGAAACCCTAATTTTTAACTGGTTTATTATATACTTTTGCTTTTATTTCTCTCTGACAAATTAACCTATTTATCAATAACCGCTAATACTTCTGTAATATTTGCAATTATAAAAACTGTCAAGATATGGCTTATATCTTGGAAGTATAGTTAGTGAGACTGGTTGTAATAGAGGTTCAGGAGACATCTTGAACTATTTTTCAAATTGGTTTGGGGTTCAAGGAAAACCAAAACATATTTTCACTTTTACCAAGAAGGATTTTTCTCCTCAATTTAAAAATAATGTCTATTTTAGGGTAAATTTAATCCACATGTTACCAAATTCCTTACACTTACCTCATGAAAATTTGGTTTTGTAAGAGTTATTTGATGTTCAAAAAGCTTTGGAAATTATTTTATGAGATTTTCTTAAGAGGATTTTTTTCTTAGAAAAAGGAAGTTAAATCTGCTAGGTAAAGATTGAATTAAGTGCACATTTTGCTAACTGTAGTTGCCTAATCAGTCAAAGACCTGAATTTCATATAAAATTTTTACTTGTCAAAGTTATGTGAATTCTGGTAATGGTAATATTAATTTTTTTCTTTGTTTCCACATTATCTTAACTATTTTGTCAGGTACTAATTTCTGTGGTAATAGTCATATATATATCTTAAAGAGAAAAATTTCACAGTATATATAATTTTGATTTACAGTTTAATTCAGTTTAAACTTGATTTTCCCAATAATATTAAAATTTCCTCTATTTCTCGTGAATGCTAAGATTTGTTTATGATACAACAGTAAAATCTTACAGAATCCTCCCTTTTAAAAAACAAAGACCAAAAAGCATAGTTATCAAAAATATAGGTACTTCTCTTAAGTGACTCAATACCTATAATGTTTGCTAAAAATGAAGAGTCCAAGATCTCTTTCCAGTCCTACTATATCAAAATTTCTGCTTTAATAGATCAAAAAATATATGCTAGGTTAAGGTAGGAAATATGTCACCAAGTGAAATAATGAATGTGAAAACTCTGAAAACTATAAGATTCTAGCTGTAAAACTCCACTAGTATGTGTTGGCTATCTTTTGTGTATCAGACATTAAAGAAAAGGAAAATTCTGAGTGATTGTTAGAAGTCAGATAAGCAAAGGCACTGTCCCATTTGAACTTCCACTATTAAGGATAGATATGATTTTTTTTTCACTTTTAAGTGTGGCAGAGATAGTCACTGACCTACTCAAATCCATTCTTTACTTCTGCTTGTTCATAAAGTGAAGATTTTCTCTGGAGTGGTAATGCACCTTTTACAGTAGCATTGTTTTTTCATCTGCTTCATTGGTTTGAATGGCTCTGTTATATAGGTCTGACCAATTTGGTGATGACTGTAAGGAGATCCTGAGTAGGTTTTCTGGGAAAGTTGGCTAAGGGAAGCATTTTTCTTTTGTTCATTGTTCATCTCAATGAACTTTTTACTTTCTTTCTTGAATTTGGAATTAGAATTTTCATCTTGTGATAGTATACAACTAATGTGTGAAAACAGAAGTCACACTTGAAATATGGCATTTGTCATATGAAAAGAATCAACATTTTTATTTAAGATAAAACCCAATGCAATACTGATATACTGAGATTAATAGTTTGTCCTTTGTGATCCACAACTTAGTTGTAGAATTAGCACTTGAACTCCTTCCATTTTATTTTGGAAAAAATGTATTCATTTTTTCACTTACAGTTTTTGTATTTCACCATTTTATAATGGTAAGAGTGCAAGGTTTGACACTGTATGCTATGAAGGATTATGAAAATGAGTGAGACAGGGCAATGAACTTTGTTTTCCAAAAATATATGAGAGGCAGGCAAGATGATGCCTGACACAATATACCCTGCTTAGTAGTAGAAGAGTTACCAAAAGAGAAGGGCAAGACCAGTGACTTGTTCTTTAAACAAGAAGAGTGGCTGTGTCCTTTAAACCCAGTTTTTTCAGGATACACATGGTCTGAATCTCCCCCGGGGTGGCCTCCCCTGGGGTGGGGAGTCTGCCTAGGTACCACTATATGACTGATCATTGGAAAAAAATTTTACTTAGACTCCTACTGACTCAAATCCAAAAGTTAAATACCAATGTTTAGTGTTTTGTTTGAGTTGAGAAGAGGGAAAGAGAAGTGTGGATGGCCTGAGATATAGGTTGCTAAAGAAGCAGTGAAGTTGGGACCCTGGCAAAATTTTAAAGTGAACTTTATCATATTGTTCTGCTACTCATTTCCTGTAACCGGTGGGGCCCTTTAACCTCTCAACAGCCTTTACACCCTCCCCCCTCAGAAGCCCAGAGTCTTTTCAGCAAAAATTGATATTGCCATTTTTTCTCATGAATCTGGTAGGTAATAAATAGTTACCATTGATTTAATTTGCAAATTCCTGATGATTAATGGAGTTGAGGATCTTCATGTGTTTTAGCCACCCACTTAGATTTTCTTCTTTATAATTTCTTATCATTTTCTTTACCCATTAAAGATTTGTTTTGTGATTCTCAGATACATAAAATTGGATTTTTTATCATCTTTGGTTCATGAGTCACTCTGTAAAATGTGTTCATGCAAAATAAAAAGCAAGCTACTTTCTAGTAAATTAAAAAAATAACAAACCCTAGAGTCCTTATATTCATTGAACCACAGTGATGTATCCCTTTCCTGATATCCCCAAAGCACCAGACCTGGAAAAGCACCTTTTCCAAACCTCACAGCACACCAGCATTGATTCTTCCTTTTTTTCTATCTCATCACAAATCTCTTCCTTTTACAGCAGCTCAGTGTTTAGTAAGTAATAGGAGTAGGTTGCACTCAAGAAGGAACAATAAATGATTCCATTGCCACCTTCAAGATGTTTTCCTTGTTCACCAAATATGCTTTTATTTTATAGAATTCAAAATGTTGGAGCAAGTTTTTTTTTTAGCTATAAAAGACCTATTATTAAATATTTATTTGTCCAATTTTTTGGTGAGTAGTGGGATAGATGATGTATGTGAAAAGGCTAGGCACAAAGTAAGTGCTCAAGAAATGTGTGTAGGATCTTCTTGTAACTGAAACTTTCACCATTAATGTCTCATGGCCTTATGGCATAATAATATATACCTTTTCAACGTGAGTCAGATTAAACTTATATAAGTCTTTCATTTCACTTAAAATCTGTACTGTCTACCATGTCCAAAACATTGCTAGGTCCTGAAGGAGACAATATAAAGATAAAAAAAGACATTATCCCCTCACTTACAGGATCTTCTGGCATAACAGGAAAACACAGTCATGTGTACATAGTACAGAGGACTGGTGTGTGGGTGGGGCAGGAATGCTGATACTGTGTTGAGTGCACCAGACTCCTAGTTTTTCATGAGAACATTGGTGTCCTAATGAATGTTCCAGAAAGCATACCTCAACATAATAAAAACCACCTATGACAAATTTACAGCAAACATTATCTTAAATGGAGAAAAACTAAAATCTTTTCCATTGAGATCTGGAACCAGGCAAGGATGCCCACTATCGCTACTACTTTTTAACATTGTACTGGGAGTTCTAGTTAGGACAATATGGCAAGAAAAAGGCATAAAAGGGACATAAGTAGGGAAAGAAGAACTGAAGCTATCATTATATGAGAGGATATGATTCTTTATGTAAAGAACCCTTTAAAATCCACAGAAAAACTTCTCAAAAACAAACAAACAAACAAACCAATTCAGTAAGGTAGTCAGTTACAAAATTAACACACAGAAGACAGTAGCTTTCCTATACACAAAAAGTAAAGCAGAAGAAAAGTTTAAAACGCCATCCCATCACACCAAAAAATCTTAAATACCTGTGAATAAACCTAACAAAACATATGAAAGAACTGTACAAAGAAAACTTCAAAACCCTGCTAAAAGAGATAGAAGAAGACATAAGAAAATGGAAAGACATTCTCTGCTCATGGATTGGAAGAATTAACGTCATCAAAATGGCCATCCTACCAAAAGCAATCTACAGATTCAATGCAATTCCTATAAAAGTTCCAACGACATTCTTCAAAGAAATAGAATAAAAATTACTGAAATTCATATGGAATAAAAAAATACCTTGAATATCAAAAAGCCTCCTGATCAGAAAAAGAGAGAATGGAGGTTTTCCTATTCCAGATTTCAAACTATACTACAAAGTCATAGTAATTAAAAAATCTTTGGTACTGGTACAAAAAAAGATGATCAGACTAATGGAACAGAACTGAGTGCCCTGAAATAAGACCACACATACATAGTCAACTATTCTTTGACAAAGGAGTGAAAAACTTACATTGGAACAAGGACATCCCCTTCAATAAATGGTGCTAGGAAAACTGGACCAAGGTATGCAAAAAAAAAAAAAAAAATAGAACCAAGTCACCTCTCTCACACCATGTACAAAAACCAACTCAAAGTGGATAAAATACTTGGATACAAGACCCAAAACCATAAAATACATAAAGGAAAACCTGGGCCAAACCATCAGTTACAACTCAGAAATTCATTTCTGGACTCATCTATAGCAGGCAAAAAAAAAATCAAAGAAAACAAACAGCTGGGACTACATCAAACTAAAAGCCTTCTGTAGAGCAAAAGAGACAACAGAGAAAACAAAAAGAAGCCCAACCAAGTGGGAAAAAATTTTGCCCTCCATACAAGTGATAAGGGTCTGATAACAAAGATACACAAAGAACTCACACAACTTAACAAAAAAAATACAGTTAGAAAATGGGGCAAAGAAATAAAAAGATACTTCTCCAAAGAGGAAATACAAATGACCAACAGGCACATGAAAAAATGTTCAACATCACTAGCAATCAAGGAAATGCAAATCAATACTACAATGAGATACCACCTTAAACCAGTAAGAATGGCCCACATTCAAAAAACAGGCAACAACAAGTGCTGACAGAGATGTGGAGAGAAAGGAACACCTTTACACTGCTAGTGGGAATGTAAATTGGAAAGCTGTGTGGAGGACCTTCACACTAATGGAAATGGAATTTGACCCACCAATTGCTCTTCGGAGACATCAGTGCTTGTACAAAGGGACACCTGTGTCTGGATGTTTACTGCAGCACTATTTATAATTGAAAGGACATGAAAAAACCCAAATGTCCTAAAACAGATGACTGGATGAAAAAAATGTGGTATATATATATTCCAGTTATATATATATATATATATATATATATATATATACCACATTTTTTTCATATATATATTTTTTTCATATATATATATATATATATATATATACAATGGAATAGTATTCATCAAATAAAAATAACAAATTTCATAACATGGATTACCTAGAAATCATATTAGCAGAAACAAGCCAAAAAGAAAAGTACAGAAACCAAATGGTCTCACTAATATATATGGGACATAAGAAAAATAAACAAAAAGCCATGAGGAAAATTCAAAATAAGCTAACAACCAAAATGAAGTACACAACTCCGGGGATGGGAGAGTGGGAGAGGGTGGGAACCATTACGAGTTACACTTTATCATACTTCACAGGTGGCAATGCCCCCTCTCATAATGTTTTAAATTCTAGAGAATTAATTTCTCTTCTCTCTCCCCCATTTTATGACTGAAATAAAAAGATTGTGGTCTCTGCTAATATGATTTCTTCTAAATACATCCATGTTATGAAATCATCAAACTTGTCATTTTTAATTGATGAGTAATATTTCATCGTGTTTATATACCACATTTTTTCATCCAGTCATCTGTTTTGGGGCATTTAGGTTGCTTCCATGTCCTTGCAATTATAAATTGTGCTGCAGTAAACATCCGAGCACAGGTGTCCCTTTGCACCCACATTGAGGTCTCCAAGCCATAAAGAAAAAGACAGAAACCAAATGGTTTCACTAATATATGGGATATAGTGAAAAAAATAAACAAAAACCTTGAGGAAAAGTCAAAACAAGCTAAGCACCAAACTGAAGCGCACAACGGAAAGGGGGGGAAGGGAGTGAAGGGTGTGTGGGGGGAAATCATTGAGAT